>LPNX010823927.1:623932-706136 GCA_001517045.1 Pseudotsuga menziesii | reverse complement strand
GCAGTAATCGACGCGGGATTCTGCCCGAAGTTGGTGGAACTTTTGTCGTAAGTATATGAGCATGTGTCATCAGAGTTTAATTAAGTAGCTTTTTTCCCATCGTATTTGATTTGTAATAGATTTGAAAATACATGAATTTATGCCATTCTGAATAAATTTGAATGAAATGCTCATATTTTAGGTATCCTTCACCCCTTGTTCTTATTCCTGTTTTACGAACCCTGGGCAACATTGTCGCTGGTGATGATCTGCAGACTCAGGTTTTTCTTCCCACATTTTTCATACTTCTAATAATTCAAGTAGTAGATGTTGATGTTTTTGTTATATTGTAGACAATACAAAGAGTCCAAGCTTTGCAATTATTTCATTTTAAATTTGGTCGTGTGCAGGCTGTTATTGACCATCAGGCTCTTCCTCGCATCTTCAATCTTCTCAAAGACGAACAGAGAAAGACAACCATAATAAAAGAAATATGTTGGATAATCTCCAATATTACTGGGGGAACAAAAGAGCAGATTCAGGTCGAGATGGCTTTGGATTTATACTATTGTTTGACTGTATCATAACTTGATCCTTCTGTGCTAATGTAATTTATTTTTATTACAGGCTGTGATCAATGCCGAAATATTTCCCCCACTTTTATCCCTGCTAGCAAATGCAGAATTCGACATAAAGAAAGACGCAGCTTGGGCAGTTTCAAATGCAACTTCTGGTGGAAGTGATGAACAGATAAAGTATGAAGCTTTTCTTTATTTGCATGTTTAATTTTCTGAGTCCATTTTTTCGATAATTCTTGGTCAATAACAGGAGCCCTTTTTCGGTTACAGATACCTTATTATTCAAGGTTGCATACAGCCGCTTTGTGATCTTCTAACCTGCACGGATCCGACGATCATAGCAGTCTGCCTTGACGGTCTAAAGAACATATTGAGAGCAGGCGAGACTGAAAAAAATGCAGGCCTAGCAAACGTTAATGTATATGGGTGCCAAATTGAGGAGGCTGGTGGCGTGGATAATATTGAGGCGTTGCAAATTCACGAAAACGCAGAGATCTCTTTTAAAGCAGTAGTGATCGTTGAGAATTATTTAGCCGAGGAAGATGATGATCACATGCAAACAACGTCTGATACGTCACCTCGGACTGCTTTCTCTTTTTCGACATAGTAGCCGCCAGAAGTTCCGCTTTGTGGTTTTAATTTCATGTAGGAGGGGGGGATAATCCTCTCCTATGTTGTACAAAAATGTGTCTATATTGTAAGAAAATGTAGGAAGAATGATAATCCTCTAAAATTAATTTTGGTAATTGTGGTAATTTTTTGTAAAGCAATCTTCAACTTTATATCATGTTTAAAGTATTCTATATCTCCCCTAAAATTAATTTGGGTGATTGTGGTATTTTTTAAAGTAATCTTTAACTTTATATCATATAAAGTCTTCTATGTTGCTATACTTATTAGATTATTCACTTATTCTAGGTAAACATTTTATTTGAAAAAATAACCTTTTAATATTTCCACAAAGAGAAATAAAGTTTTTAGTCTAAGTATGCCATCTTACTTTACATATGACACACAAAGTTAGTGGAAGTTTGACGTAGCACAAAGAGTCTCTAATAGTGCGTCAACTTATTTTAATTTTTCTGTTACCAAAAAGAATAAGTAAATTAAAATCTTATTATACAAAATTCTAGGTACGCTCATCTTAATTTACATATACCTTACTCTAACCCCATCGGATTGAATTACGTTATAAAGACAAAACACCACGAATAATAGCCCTTTTATCTTTGATAAAATACTAAGAGAAGTTAACCTCTTATTAAGAATGTCTATCCTTATAAGGACCATAGTAATTGATTAATATCCTTGGTTCTAGTCGCATATTCAACCCTTTCTATATAAACAAAAATTCACACCACTTGCGAGAGATTCCTTTCCCAAAAATGGTCCCATGTAAGAAATGATCTTAACATCTCTTCATTAATTACAAGAACAAGATGGGCGGCAAGGGAGCAAGTCCCTGCCATTGGGACTTGCATTTGCTGCAGAATTGATGTTGATTTTTGATAAAGTCACTATCTATGTGCGCTTAGTGAAAGAGAGGGCTACATTTATTAGCACAATTAATGTTTTCTTAGTTAATTATTAAAATTTAAAATTGTAAACATGGGAGAATCACCATTTCTCATTAGTACCCCTTAATTCCGTCCTGATATGATTGATGGCAAAAGGATGGCTAAACACAACCTAAAAGTTTTGAACCAAGTCCTTTGCATTTATGTTCGGTCCTCTAAAAACCATGCAGAGTTTTTCGAAGAGATTTTACACAGTCGATTTAAAGTTGCTGGCAAATATCTTTGAATGAGCACTTTTGACAAATCAGATAGCCCTTAATAAGCCGTGTTGTTTTGTTCCTCTTCCTAAGCAGTTGAGACCAATGTTTCCCATTACTTCTCTCGTGAGTTCTCGTGTGAGTTGCATGCAAGATCCTAGACTACAATGAAGAGCAAGATCACTGCAAAAAGTGTTATGGAAATCAATGAGATGAGAGCACAATTTGATCTAGATTTTTGATAACGTACAAGTTGACTTATGAATTTCCAATGAGATGAGACGGTAATTTGATCTTGATTTTTGATAACTTAGAAGTTGACTTATGATCTTGGATGGGATGTATATTCATTTAAGTTTTTCCATCCCACGAACTATTACCAAACAAGATCAGATTCACAAATTTTCATGGCTAACGGAGTGAAGGACAAAGGAGTTTATGAGTCTTTTCGACTTTGTTTTGCTGATTACACATGCTCGTAGTAATCTGTGGCGGTGGCTATCAACGTTCCATTATAGTTGTTGAATGAGGAATTGAGTCTATAGATAGGTGCTCTTTACAAAGTTGTCCCAAGAAGTGATGAACTATCAAGAAAGAAGATGGAGTGGTCCGGTGTTAATTGGAAGATTTAGATGCCAACTTCAGAGCATCCAAGTAAACGAACCAGACTATGGTGATGGGCACTAGCGAGGAGCCTCACATCTGGCAGAAACTTGGCCGCAGCTTGAGTAGTCTGCCTTTCATTTAGTTTCTTAACCACGACATCAGTCCCATCGGGAAGTCTTCCTTGCTAATTGATAAAATAATCAGAAATAATTTGCAATCACCCCTTATATATCATCAAATCCACTTAAATTGATATTATACCTTGTACACTTCATCTCATCTGTCAGAGCATCATAAGACAATTTTATTATCCCCCTTAAAAATATACGACCAATTAATTAAAGAGCTCAGAAGAATTTAACTCCTAAACAACTATAATGCAACGATATATATATTCATCTAATTGATCATAGTTTTTGTGACGTCTAATACATAGACAAAAGAGTATCAAGCACATCACCGCAACCAGAGCTGCACTGCCAATGCTTCCTAACAATATAGGCACTATTTTCGATGTCGATTTCCCAGGTAATAGTGTAATGTTCTTCGAAGTTGCTATTAAATCGAAAACAAAAACAATCAACAAATTTTATATATTAGAATCAAACAGCAAATAGTTGCAGTAGATCTAAAAAAACTCATACTGGAAGTTTGGTTGTCTGTGAAAAACAAGTAAGTTGAGTAGCGCATAAAACAACCTGCCTGCAGACCTCGACCTTCACGCATGGGAAGGAAGTAAAGTAATTGATTCTTAGCTCTGTGAGGCATCCTTGGCAAATACTATTGTTAAGGGAGGGCCAAGAATGAGTAAGACCATATAAGTAGCCTGCATCAATGGATCCAGCAACATAACCGTTATTTGCAGAAGCGTTGGCTATGAGTTGCGTGGATAAGGTTGTGACACAGAATTCATTTTGCCCACTATGGTTTGCGTTGTGAAACCACCAAATGGGAGATTGGAGAGGAGGGATGCAAAAACAACAGCCTGATTTTCCTGAAACGCTGTGGCATTAACGTAACTATAGGTTTGTATGTCGTTGCACCCTTCACCGAGCAGTGCAGACTGAGGATCATTGTTAACAGCCAGAGCTACTATGATCATTATGGCCGCCATAAATGGAAAGGGGCAAATTTGTCCATCAGTCCAGCCAATAACAGATATCTGGAATGCGATTATAACCCAATTGCTACATATTTCACAATAAATTTCGGAATGGATCGTCTTTATTAACTTGGCTGGGCTCGGAGGGTAAGATCCCAAACTTTTATGTAGAAATTTAGCTCATGGTTAATTTTTAAGTAGATTTCTATTAAATTGATTTGCTTTAATGGTTTACAAACCATATAAATCTCTTCGATATCTAAATATCTATATCTTTTAAGAAAAATATTTCCTTAGAGTTGAAAATTATGAATTAATTTATTTTTGAAGGTTTATGCAAGTAGCTGTGGACCAAAAAAATTATTGAAACAATAAAACTAAGTTAATCATATTAAACTTAGTGCTGTGCATCCTAAGTTGACTGTTAAGTTAAATCTATAATTATAGTTAAATATAAAGTGACAAGATCTCATTATATCAAATTATAAGTAAACATAGCCACAATATGTGCTTGCCTTTCAATTTCAAGTCCATTGGATAAAGCATTAAGAGCTCATATAGGAAAGACGCGAGAAGCCAGATAATACAATACTATAATTAACCTAGTTTTTAATGAACCAGAAAGAAAATCCATTGTGTATATCTAAGGCAAGTAAATCCAAGGAAAGGCCAGTGCATGCAAGCCAAGGCGTAACCTGAAATGTAGAAACACTGTATGAGGTGACAGTGTAGGTTCTTTGCTAACCTTGGAATGCTTCCAGTTTTAAGTGTTAATGCTATGCACTGCTGCATTTTTCTTCCATTGCTTCTAAATTTGTGCTTATCACATATCTGTGCTTGTTCGAGGGTCTCCTTGAGATTCAGTCATGTCCTATGCGTTTTTCTTGGGTTTTTTTGTTTTTCCTTCTCAAGATGTGTGCTTATCAAAATGAGTTTCAATTTTCCTTGAAATTTGTGCCAAGTCTGCCTCGGAGGCATGTTTCTTTATGAATTCCATTTTTAATAAATTAATTTTAACATATATGTGCATGCTGAAATTTGAATTGTATGTTTTTGTTGCGCAATACAACATCTTCCAGTGATCTTCTTCAATGTGTTATGCATAGTCTAGTATTATGCTCCAACATGATCCCTCGACCAGCTGCTTCATCCTTCATTGTGCCTCCCAGATACCTTCTCATTCCTTCTGAAATGATAGCTTTGATACGTTATCATTCCAAAGGTATTACCAATCCGGGTTGGAATCCGAATTGGAATGGTGGCTAAATTCATAAGTTAGCTGACTCAGAATTGGAATTGTGGGTAAAATCATAAGCCAGTTGACAAAATATTGATGTAATGCCTCACACGTATCTATATATATATATAAAAGGTGAAACAAAAAGTTACAATCTACTATTTTGATCTGGTTTTTCATTGAAATTGAGAAAATAAGTGAGACTTGTGGACTGGCAACTTTATTCCACTTATTAACTTTTTGGCCACGTTGAGGGCATGCAAAAAAGAGCATGCAAGACGAATTACCACATGTTACAAGGTATCCATGTGGCCGTAGGTGGAGGCCATTTCTCCATCCAACGATAGCTATTGTTGTGGTTCTTATTTTCCATCGATGGAGGCCATTGTTCCATAAGTCCATCAGGAACTATGCATCTCTGCCAATGGATCTGTATATCTGTTCCAAATGGGATTAGAATGAAGAATGGATCTAGAAATATATATACTCCTTCGCAGTGGTTTTAGCAAACAATTTAATATGCATATGCATATCCCACAAAGGTATAGTTAGCACCTGTTAGCCAACTAGCTATTGGTATGCATCCTGGCAAAATGAAGTAAGTGAAAATGATAGAAATTTTGAAAATGATTCGAACAAGGCTCCTCTATGCCCTTTGTTTACTGGTTCAGTGTGTGCTTCATTCTGGTTTATTTTTTCTTTTGGTTTCCTTCTTTGTGTTTCTATGGTGCGTTACTGTATTTTTTTCCTCCTTCTTTCTTTGATTTCCTTTACAGCTATATAAATTTCATTATTGTTGTGTATATATTCTGGTTTTGCAATGATAGAGATTAAAAATTGTATATCCATGAATTTAGTGAATCTGGTCATTTTAAGCATTTCTACTGTGGCCGATTGTTTCTTTGATTTCCTTTAGGCTATATAAATTTCATTATTGCTGTGTATATATTCTGGTTTTGCAATATGGAAACCTAAAATATAATGATCTCATGTACATGCTTGTGGACAGTTAACCTCGCAGACTGCTGAATCTTGAACTTATGAAATATAAATATCCCATTCAATTAAAAAAGAATCATGTTATATATTAAAAAAATCTCACAAACCAGCACATGAACGGATCAATTGTATAACATGTTGTATGTGCGTTGGTTATATCATTGTAACTACATTTATAACAACTCTTTAATTAATAAATGTAAATTTTTTTATCTTAGTAATAAAATAAGTTTATTTTATGAATAAATGGTTGTGAAGAGCATTAATGTGCACACTCACAATGATCATAACGATGGTCATTTTCTTCATTAAACTAATTAAAACATAGAGATGTGATGCTTATTTCTTGCTATTTTGTTTTGCTAAAGACTTCCCATAAACATCAAAGGAAGAGGGTAAGGTGATGGCATCTTAACCATAAAAGAATACATCATCACTTATTGCACCTAGAGGACTGGAAAATGGGCTCCAAAATCTATATCAACAACATTACAAGATTACCATTGAAGGCAATTATTTCCACCATCAAATACATAACAAGTTCATCGATGGTCCATTAAGCTTCTCAATCCCACATGTTCTATGAAGTTGAGTTTATTAAGCCTACATTGTTTGATTGGTGCTTGGGGTTACTATACAACATGAAGGCACAATTGAAAGTTTGCAAAATGGAAAATCTACATAATGATACGAGTATCATAATTCATAAAGAGACATTCATTGATGTTCCCATGATGTTCCCCAATTCATTCTTCCTCCTGCAAAGGCACGACATCCCAAGATGACTCGACGGAGATATATGATGTACCTTCAAGGAGGTGGACAATTATTGAGTTCCTTTGATAGTATAGTGTTGGAGGTGGTAGCTTCTAGTCATCGAGGAATTCCCATATGCTAGCATGGATATTGCCAAGGAGATTTAGATCCAACACTCTCTCTTTACACATAGTGGGGACAGATTGGTAAAAAAAGTTTTTAAGTTTTTTTAAATATATGAATTTTGTATATTTTTTATAATATTTAAACTAAATAGGTATAAATGTTTTTGGTATGTAAGAATATTAACAAAAATTTCAATAATGAAAATGTAGGGCTCGTACAACCATTATGTCATCCACACTTTACACGACAAGTAGCTCAGCTCGAGGAGGGGCATAAGAGGACACTTGACTTTATAAAGATTAATCTTGAGGATCTAACCCTTGGAATACCTACTACATGGATTAAATACCTCCCAACGGAAATGCAGAGGCAAGTGGTATGAGTACCACATGCATGGATTTGTCTCTTATGTACACTCCCCACTATATTATTATGCTATTAGGGGTACACTATTGTACCATGTTCTTGATTCTTCCATATATTTATATTTGTATTTTCCATCCTATATGTGCATCATCGATATTTTTTGGTCATGTATGTACATTATGATATTGGAACACTACTAGCCCACATGCTTGATATGGTTCAAATATATATTTTGTATTTTCCATTCTATCGAGAGATATGATTCCCAATTTTGTATAATACCTCACAATTTTATAATTGATAGAAATTTTATAATAATGATTTTTATTTTTTATTTTCTTTGACAAACTTTATATATAAATGTACATTCTCTCTTCTATTTACATATGATTCGTTATAAATTGAATAATGTGAATCTAATACATTGTTAAATAATACATAATATATAGAATTAAATGTGAATATATGTATTAAATTCAAAATGTCGTTCAAGAAGTCATACCAATTTTTTTTTCTTATAAAGTAGGATCATGAACTTAGTTAATACCATGAGGTGTGACACTCCTAATTGTGAGTCTAGGTATACTTTCAAATGTTTGATTTTATGAGAGATTTTGTCCTTTAGTAATTCAATAATGGTCCTTTATTTAACATTGTTATTAGTCATTTGACTAAGACATATTCCTCTCGAAATCTTAAGATGGATTGTAGGAGAATAAATCACCTAAGAAGTGAAATAAATATGTTGAGTGTGATGTCTATTACCTTTCGTGAAACTCATGAACACATGTGTTTCCGGCGATATTTTTCAATAGATCACAAACCATGATAAGCAATGGCCAAAAAAACAAAAAATATAGAAGGAAAGTAATTAATGCCACGTATAATGCAACAAGTCAATGTATTTCTTGAGCATTTTCACCTAGGAGTAATACATATTTAGATAGATCCCAGTTCTAGGACCTATTCAGGATGTTCCTATAATGTCTCTTTTTAAGAAGTTTTATTCTAATAACCAATTTTTCATTTTTCCCTATTTCAACCTTTGACTGGTTTTGATGTCTAGAATCTCCAAATTGAACCAAATTCTCCCAAATATTCTGAGAAGGTATATGACTGATATTAAGACTTGAATATGATGTGTAGGGATGATTTTTGACCCTACAAATACTTCTGCAAACTTGTTTAATATTTTGGCCATGGTAGGAGTTTTCACTAGCAAATTGGTGTTCTAATTCGCCCACACAAACTAGTAACATGGCTACCAAACACGCCTATAAGTACCTCAAAAAACATAATCATACCCTAAATCAATAATATTTCCATCCATAAAATATGTCATAACCCTCTCCCAAACAACTACAAAATCAGTAGTTCGACCCTTGGGGAAATGGCACCAAATCTTCTCCCAAAGCAAATAAACTGAGTAAGATGACTTCAAATGATTAAGTTTTGGATATGAGACTTGTAATACTCATCAATGGAAGTCCATTTATCATAAATATATCATAGAGACATTCTTTCATTTGAAATCATGAGCATTACAATGTCATACATCAATATAGTGAGGAAATGCTCATTGTTTGCTCATTAATAATCATTTTTACATACAACCATTTGGTATTTCGACTTGATACTTTATGAATATGAAGGATAGAGTATATTAAGAGTATTCTAATAAAAAATGGACCATGATAATCTCTTACAAATAGTACAATAGCTTACCCAAAGCGCAATCCCTCCATGAGCAAGAATATGCAATAAAGACTGGAAATGGTTAAGAGAATGTTATGCACTAGAATAAACCATGAGGTGCCATGTATCTTACACCTGCAAATAAAAACTCCATTAAATCTCCATGAAAGACCTGAATGTCCTCCCAAACACCAAATTAGTTGGGAATCTTTCACCCTCAAAATTGGCTAAGGTAAGAAACTAGTCATCCATTAGCTCCCTTTCTTCACAAACCAAAATTCTCAAATGATCAAAACCCCTTCTCTTCGTTGATCCCTGTATTTTATAAACATACTTAGCCTTCTAAGGTTACCAATCCATCCACAAATTCAATCCAATTCGAATTAGGGTGTGTGCTCAAGATTTTCCATGCATCCTCCCTTCCCTAGCCTTCCATATTCCCCCAATTCAGGTAGGGACCCATTGAGATTCCCCAACTCACATGAGCGCCTTCTTGGATTCTATATTTAGGCCTACCATGTCATAATGGTCAGATTTCAGCCTTTAGGTCTGTAATATGTCATAAATCTCATAGTATATTCATCATTGGTGTCATAGATGGCATATATGTTAGGGAATCTGTCCCAAGGGTCAATGCAAGAAGATGAGGGACCTTTTAGATGCAATCCTAGTTTTTGAAAACACGATCACATTACCAAAAAATACAACGTATTTCTACTACATAGCACTTGCTATGGTTCAACCCGAGACTGACATGTCATGGGACATGTAGGATAGGAAACCATATTGCGTACACGTTATAGAACTACAAAATGCATATGCGATATGTAGTTCTAAAATGTGTACATGATTTGTAAAACTAAAATTAATTTATATAGACAATTCCGAAAGCCGCGGCCTATTCTACCCATCAAGAACGTGAAACCGACAGTGAATTGGAGTGTTTTGGAGCCAATTGGGTGCTTAGGATTGTTGGAGGAGCAGATTTAGTAGGAGGGGAGGAAAATCCACCGGTGAATTATCATCTAACCAGGTAATTCAATCAGTGATAGCATTCTTTTTTGTCAATTCTAAACCTAGAATACTGTTTTTTGATAGTATAAAACAACCAAATTTTGTATTATTTAGCAAATTGGAAATAGCTGAGTCACTAATTAAATTCACATCTCCCTCAACCAAGATGAATGAATAACTACAATGAATTCATTTTCAAGAACTCAAAAATTCCTAATACAACCAAAAATCGAAAAATTTTGAACTCCTCCCTTTATACAATGTATCCATCCACCTGAAACCCAACTTTCCAACCCTCAAAGGAAATTTACCCATGATACTAATTGAATAAGTTTCCTTGGAAATGGCCATAACAAGATGAAATGCATGTGCACAAGCATGAATAGAAAAAATTCTTAAAAAATTAGTAAATTTGTTTCTCAAATGGAAATTGAACACCCATGAACTACCTAGAGTGCATCAATATACCAAATGGAAATGGTGAACACCCATGAACTACCTAGAGTGCATCATTAGAGTGTTCCCAATGATGATCAAATCAATTATATTTAGAGGATATGGTGGTAGCCTTGTATCACCCCTTATCTTTCCTCACATGTCCTAATAGTCCTAAATTCAAAGAAGTTTAAACCCAAGTGTGCATGGAAAAGTCACCAATGAGGGTGAAGAAGTTCCTTAACTTCTAGAAAAAAGTTGAACGAAACTTGCTATTTAATTGTTAAATGTTTAATTTTAAGTTTTAAGTGTACGTAAGTGAATGCCATTAAATTGATTACTTGAGTTTGATTTAATTTACATTTTCAATTTTTAAGAGATGTCATTATATACCATGTATATGTCTCTAATGATTTCCTTATTGATGTTTTTATTGCAGTTGTGGCTATGGACACAAATGCTGAAATACTGATTGAGCTTTCCCACTTAAGAGGACTTAGTACTGCTTTTAGTGGTGGTGATAGGATTCGCCTTTCACTTGTATCCACTTTGGATGCAATTTTTGAGACTATTTCATTTTCAAGCAATATACTATATGATATTACATCATATAGAGAAAGAAAAAGACAAGAGTATGCTGATGGACTTGGCTACAATGCAATAAAAAAGTTGAAAATTACCATAGAGCATATATTTTCATTGTTTAGGGACCCTCGCATGGGGGAAATCCCAAATGCGAATAGGCCACATATCTCTATTGAGTGGTGCACATTTCATCCATTTATTGATAACTGGATGGACAGATGGTATATGGTTTTTGATATGCCACCACACAAAAATAGGGAAATCCCCCTATATTTCCTTTGGAAGATGTATGCAGAGTTCATGTTGGATAAACACATAAACTATTTTGATATATTGCATTTTTAGGGGATCGGTGGGAGGATGCCCCAAAATTGACCCAATGCCAGGCTTCAAGATGTTAATCGCCCTATCATTGCACCTCGCAGGCAGTTGCCTGTGCCAGATGTCCCACCTGTACATCGTGTTATTCCATAGACACGTGATGCATATTTGAGTTTGGAACGGGAAGTTGTTCGTCATAGCACTATGGTTCAACATATGGGTGAGGAAGGGACATATATCCCTAGTGTGGCACATACACCAGGTCATCATGGTGCAGGACCATCTTCTAGTGTAGTACCACCCACTAGTGTAGTACCCCCATCTAGTGCAGGACCATCTACTAGTGCAGCACCATTAGCACATTCCCAGCCTACTTTTGAGCTTCACGAGTGGACATCGTGTGGTCGTCCCTGCTATGGTCTTTCCTCGTATGTTGCCTTCAGTGGGTTTTTGAGTGATGTATGTATATGGTTAATTGTAATAAATTATTCGTTTGTTTTCCTCTTTGTACACATATGTATAGTTTGAGCTAATATATTAATTTTTTGAACTTGCATTTGATGCTTTATGCCGTCAGCAACGCCCCAGAGTTCCATGTTCCACACTCTACAGAGGGGCATGATAATCCGTCCACTGATCCCTTGGTTGGTGGAGAGATTCATATAGCACCCATTGTCATATCTCAAACCGAGGTAAACGTTTTAAAATTTCAGTTCTTTAATACTTGTTAATTTGTTAATTTCCACATATTGTATATGTTAGTTCATTAATGCTATCTATGGTCTAATATTTACAATTATTAAAATTGCAGATGCCAGATCCTTCATGGGGGAAAGCCGTGATGGAGGTAGCATCCATCATCGTATCGACCGAGGAAACATCTGGGCATGACATTCCATCCACTGATCTATTGGTTGGTGGAGAGATTCATATAGCACCCATTTCCATATCTCACACCGATGTAAACATTTTAAAAATGTCATTTTTTTAATACTTGTTAATTTGTTAATTTCCACACACCATACAAGTTAGTTCACTAATGCTATCTACGGTCTAATATTTAAAATTATTAAACTTGCAGATGCGAGATCCTTCATGAGGAAAAGCAATGATGGAGGTAGAATCCATGGTCATATCAACCGAGGAAACATCTAGGCATGACATTCCATACACTGATCCCTTTGTTGGTGGAAGGATTCGTATAGCACCCATTGTCGTATCTCACACCAAGGTAAACATTTTAAAAATGTCATTTTTTAAATACATGTATGTTCGTTGAATCATGCATGTTTAACTACCTGAACTCTTGTTGACTATAGGCACCAACCGAAACACCTGGCCAATTTCCTGGAGTTGTATCTCCTCATAGGCCATACGTGAACAAGGGTCATGTGTATATGAGGTGGCATACTACTAGCAAGAGGCTAGTTGTCCACAACCATGGAGCTATTGATACCATGGTAATGTATATCCTTCGATGATATTTCTTGGTTAACTTGAAATCCAGTGCATAAAATGTTTTGTTAATGTTTGATTTACATGTTTACTGCATCAGGAGCCAGTGTTTACTATTGAAAACCTTGCAGGGATGGTTGATGCAACATTCAGCGCTGCATCTACAATGGCAACAAGTCACATAGAGGTACAACTATTTCAACATGATTGTTACATAGTTTATTATTGTTGGAGTATGTTTATTCATGCATGTCTAACTATTTCAACATTTGGTGATTGTAGCCACCAAAAACAGGAGTTATTGATGTAGCAGTCAATGTGGTATCTGCAATAACAACAAGCCACATAGAGGTACAACTATTTGAACATGATCTAGACATCATTATGTTATTATTTTCTATTCTTTATTCATGCACATGTCTAACTATTTCAACATTTGGTGATTGTATCCACCACAACCACCAGTAGTTCTTGCCCCCTCTGGTTAGACCGTGGAAGCGACCATCCTTGATGCTCAACCAACAACTCCATTTTCTACACAAGGAACACAATCCCCTTTGTCACAGACTCTCACTAAGGTGAGATGTCCATTAATGACCAATTGTTTCATGCAATGTCCATGAACATTTTGATAATTGTTGAGTTAATTTAGATATGGTATTTTATTGAGCTAATATATTAGTACATAGTTAGTTGAATTTAATAATTGATATTTAATTTGTAGGATTCAGAGACGCACACTGGTCCTAGAGTTGTGCCTAGAGGATCAATGTCGAGAAAGAACAAGAGGAATCTTGAGTTTTAATGTGTCTTATGGGATATGTACATTTCAATACATGTACATGTGGCTTGGATAGTTTTGGATACATGTACTTTTGGAGACATGTACAGTGACATTTCAGTTATAAATAAATGATACATTTCACTTTGAATTTGTTCTTTGATTTCCACATGTTCTTGTGTCAATCTATTGTATTGATTTGTGTGGATTATCTATTACTTATGAATGCACTATGTCAAAAGAACAAACTATTATATTTAAAGGTTTCAATGATCTCACTACATGTACACTAATTGGATATCTAATTAGAAATTGTGATTTTGGATGACCATTACAAGTAAAGTCAAATTTCTTGCTCATGTAATTTAATAAATATAAGTGCAATACAATGTATTTCAAGGTTTCAATGAACTCACTACATGCACACCAATTGGATATATCTAATTAAAAATTGTGATTTTGGATGATTAAATTACAAGTTAAGTCAATGCTCAAGTGTAATTTAATAAAACTAAGTGCAAAACATGCTTCACATTTCATCAATGACCAACCACACTATTCAAAAAACCTCATGCACCCAATGACTAATCACTCAACATTAGAGGAACTACAATAGAATCCAAAGACCAAGAACTAACTTTGTGAATCAACATGATTTGAAGCATAAGTCCACCGGATTTGAAAAAGTTGAGTTGGACATTAGATTAATTATGAACTGAGTTGTGACGGTAAGATAATATTAGAAGTAGGGTTATGGTTATGGGACATGCATGTTAAATAGTAAACCCTAGTTAGGGCTAGGGTTTTCCAAGTTTGGCCTTTATTGGACTGAAATGCATTTTCCAAGTTTGGCCCTTGTTGGCGTGACTACATTGTCCCCTACTGAGTGAAACCCTAGTTTCATAAACCACTGTATATGGTGGTCACCAGGTAATGGAAAGGTAGGAGAGGGGCTCCCCTAGCTAAAATCCCATGTCACGAATCCAACTGAATTGATGATTTATCGATCGGAGGCACGAGCATCGATCTATGGCGAGTCATAGTTCACCTCCAAATACTGTTCAGGCACACTTGGTGGACATCTGTCCGGTGCACAAAAAACCTCACGGAGCCATAGTTTTGAATTTGTCAACTCCTACTAGCGTGTTAGGGCATGGGAAATATGGAAACACCAGCCGCATCCCCACCGTCCATGGATTTCCATGTTTGGACCTCGTTGGTGTGACTACATTGTCCCCTATTGAGAAAAACCCTAGTTTCAAAAACCACTGTATACAGAGGTCACCAGGAAATGGACCGGTGTGAGAGCCCCCCCCCCCCTTAGATAAAATCCCATGTCACGAATCCAATGAAATCAATGGTTCATCGATCGGAGGCCTGAGCATCGATCTATGGTGAGTTGCAGGTCACCTCCAGATACCGTTCAGGGACACTTGGTGGACTTGTTCTCGGTGTGCAAAAAACCTCACAGAGCCACAATTATGAATTATGTCAACTCTTGCTAGCATGTTTGGGCATGAGAAATATGGCAACACCAACCACATCCCCACCATCTGTGTATTTCCAATTTTTTCCCTCATTGGTGTGACTGCATTGTCCCCTACTAAGCAAAACCCTAGTTTCAGAAACCACCATATACAATGGTCACCGGGAAATGGACAGACGAGAGAGGCCCCCCCTAGCTAAAATCCCACATCAAAAATCCAACAGAATCGACGGTTTATCAATCAAAATCTTGAGCATCAATTTATGGTGAGTTGCAAGTCACCTCCAGATACCGTCAAGGACACTTGGTGGACTTGTGCCCGGTGTGCAAGAAACCTCACAGATCCAGAATTTTGAATCTCGTCAACTCCTACTAGCATGTTTAGGCATGGAAAATATGGCAATGCCAACTGCATCCCCATATACGGAGGTCATCAAGCAATGGACAGGCGAGAGAGATGCCCCCCTAGCTAAAATCCCACGTGATGAATCCAACGGAATCGACAGTTTGTCGATTGAAGGCCCGAGCATCAAACTATGGCGAGTTCCAGGTCACCTCCAGATACCGTTCAGGGACACTTGGTGGACTTGTGCGCGGTGTGAAAAAAAACTCATGGAGCCACATTTTTGAATTCCGTCAACTCCTACTAGCATGCTTGGGCATGGGAAATATGGCCACACCAACTGCATCAATGTCGTTGGTGGCTTTCCAAGTTTGGCCCTCATTGGCATGACTGCATTGTCCCCTACTGAGCGAAACCCTAGTTTCAGAAACCACCATATACGGAGTTCACCGAGAAATGGGCAGGTGGGAGAGGCCCCCCCTAGCTAAAATCCTATGTCACAAATCCAACGGAATCATTGGTTTGTCGATCGGAGGCCGAAGCATCGATCTATGTTGAGTTCCAGGTCACCTCCAGATACCATTCAGGGACACTTGGTGGACCTGTGCCCAATGCGAAAAAAACATCATGGAGCCACAATTTTGAATTTCATCAACTCTTGCTAGCATGTTTGGGCATGGGAAATATGGAAACACCAACTACATCCCCACTTTCTATGGCTTTCCAAGTTTGGACCTTGTTGGCGTGATTGTATTGTCCCCTACTGAGCAAAAGCCTAGTTTCAGAAACCACCATATACGGTGGTCACCGGGCAATGGACAGGAGGGAGAGGCCTCCCCTAGCTAAAATCCCGTGCCACTAATCCAACTAAATTGATGGTTTTCCTATCATAGGACCGAGCATCGATTTATGGCGAGTTGCAGGTCACCTCTAAAAACCGTTCAGGGACACTTGGTGGAATTGTGCCTAGTGCGTAAAAAACCTCACGGAGCCGCAATTTTGAATTTTGTCAACTCCTGATAGCGTGTTTGGGCATGGGAAATATGGCAATGCCAACCGCATCCCCACCGTCTATGGATTTCCAATTTTGGCCCTCGTTGTCATTACTGCATTGTCCCCTACTGAGTGAAACCCTAGTTTTAGAAACCACCGTATTGCACCTGGTTTGTAATCCCTATAAACATATCCACCCTTATTTCTTGCATTGTTGCCATGTGTAAGGTATTCACCTTTAACAACCATACACCCAATTGGGAAGTGGTTGTTTTCATCGTCAGTCATGGACATAATGAGGGTTTTCTTTCCCTCTATACAGCGTTCCAACCAGTAATCAACACCCCATTCACTATCTTTTGAGGAAACCACTGCATATATGTCTCCTGCATAATATGATTGTAGGTATATGATCAAATATTTTTCATGTGATACAAGGCCATTAATGTGAGTTTCAAGACTATGTAAATAAGGAAATGCATCATACCAGGTTGTACAAGGTCTTAGACATGATCAAAATCTATAGAAATAGACGATTGGTCTTCTTCCAATGGAGTTAACTCAACAATTGCACGTTGATCAAGTGGAAGTGATATGTGATCCCATCTAGAAACCTAATCCAATTATTCACACACATCCCAGTTGCCATCACAACAAGGCGGGAAAAAACAAGCGAGTTTTTTGGTCCAAATTTCAAATACTGGGTTATCAGAGCTTTGAACCGAATGAAAGCCATGAGTCCCAGGAACAGTCTTGCATTCCCATGCATGTGAACGATCTATGTCTACCACCTCCCGAGAAAATCTCTCCACATGTCTCTTTCTTGTGGATTCTACTCGCATAGTTGATTCCTCTCCCATTACTGATGTGCACCACCTGACTATAGATTGAGCATTTTGAATAGTAGATATTTTAAATAATTTCAATTCCTCTATTCGTAGGGCTGTTTTGACACATGCTCTGGCTCCATCATGCTCTCCTTTACCATTCCTAGTCTCAAAATAGTTCCACATATGTGGAACTTTGTAGTATTTATGCAATGAACACAACCATTTAAATATGTGTGCATTTTTTAACTAACTAGCACATCCATCAGACCAAATCTAGTGTGGATCCATCGGTATGTTCCTTCCCTTCAAATGATCATATAACATGATGAAGCAATGAAGTACATATTGGAATTCATGGCACCTATCATCACTCATGTAGAAGTGATATTCCTCTAGAATTTCTCTTTGCTCTTCACTGCTATTTGGGCCATGCCTATATGTGATATGCACCATCAAGGAAACTTGATCAGAGTGATAATACTGACTTTGGATCTCATTTTGAGGTTGCATAGTGTAGTTCTCAGCAAAATCAACAACTGAAAGTATAGTACCACGGGGAAATGTATCTCTGCATATTCTAAATTTCTCATCCTTTCATTGTGCCAAGTGGACATGCTGAACATATTGATGTGTCTTTTCAATAAATTCCTTGACGAAGACACTAACTTGTACATGTTGACACAAAATGATATCAATATCAGTTTTTTTTGTAAGTAAGGAATGAAATGCAACTGTTCAAACATAAATTTATAGATAAATGCATGTACCTAAGATGTCACCAATTGTATTTTTTTGCTTTCTTTCCTTGGGACTGTTTCATAGCTGATATATTTGAAACTGTTCATGTCTGTAACCATATTCCCAAATTCATTGTCTCTACTCTCATGCATACGTTGGTTCAATAATGCCATTCTAGCACAGTAGGAGCAAGTTCCATCCAAACAAGATTTTGCATAGTATGTTTTCCCCTCAGGCCTATTGCACATGATACTATGAATGAATTCTCTTGATGAGGTTGGTGGCATTGTCAAGGAGCAATCTTGCACATGGTTAGTATCCAACACATGACAAATGTACAAAAATGTTTCATAATAATATTTATATTCTACATGGTATCTACAACAACAAGTTTTATGAAGAGTATTTATTCTAAACATACCAGGGCTTACATTTCTCAAAAGATCTTTTCCCCAAATTCAATTGTCTATGTTCATTCCTAAATTTATCGTATAGTGTTGTCTCTGTTATATCAAGAAGATTCTTAATATGTCATTCACGGTCCTTTGAACCCCTTTTCAGTTTTAGTACATCCTCCCTATTTGAAGAAGGCCTTGTGTGATCATGCCAAAAACTCCGCACTAGTCCCTTTACTACATCAACTAGCTTCATGTCACGACATGGAAACCGACCAATAAAGGCCCAAAAATATGTCTGAGCGGTTGTGTCAAGATGTTATGTTCTAATAGAATACCTACGGAGGGTTTTTACATTCAAATTAACTAATTTAGATGTAGGCTTGAGAAAACAAAGGACCCTGGTGTTCTTATTTACAATTGCTTGTGACAACACATGATGAGCCGCATTACGGTCCTTTGAACGTGTGTTCTTACAAATTTTACCAAAGGCATATACTAATCTTTTAACTATATGAGAACTTGGTCCAGAAGTCTTTATCATCTTTATCCCTAACAATTTCCAAACAATATTCATGCCCCTAGATTTTAACAATAATAAAAATAATCTACATTTATCTCCATCACATTTAGAAACAAAATATTTATTTAGTATCTATTTAGTTTGATAAGAAATACTATGTTTAGATAGCGTGCCATAAACAAAATTGAGGATTACTTCATCAACTTGTATACGCTTCAGAGTTCTTCTACATGTGCTTTCTAATGGACGTAAGGGGGTTGGAATTCTATCATCTATCACATCAACAGTATGCTCTGGCGTTTCTGTAGAAAATTGTTGTCCTTCATTCTCTTCCCGGTAGTTGTATGGTGGAATTCCAACATCCTCATCGATGGTCCGGATAATATTTTCTTCTTCAACAGTAGGCTCCATGTCTAATGCCTCTTCAACAGTAGGCTCCATGTCAAACGCCTCTTCATGAGCTTTGTCTTGAGATGGTAACTTATCACTTTGAATTGATGTGGGATTTGAAACATCCCCTAATGAGCACCTATGTTTTGATTCTTGAATACTTCTACGGGGTACTTTTTCAACAACTATTGTGGAAATTGAAGGTCCCTCTGGTGAATGCTTCCTTTTTTCTTGTGCTGGATTAATAGGATGAACCGTGGTATCCTCTATAATTGGATTTGGATTAGTTTCCAAAGAAAGCCTTTGATTCATCATGTCTATTATTTTCTTTTCTTTCTCTTCTTCGATGACTTCTTGAGGTCTCTTCTTCCTTGCTGATTTTATTCCTCAGTTATGTACATTCCCCATCACCACAATGATCAATTCAATATAGTTTGCTTTTGTTGCTCCTCAATTACAATCTTTCAAACCTTTAACTTGATTTATAACTATTGATTCTCCGATGTGCTTCAATCTTCCTTCTCAATTGTTCATATTTCCCATCAAAACAATGATGAATGGGAAAATTTACCTTTGGTTCTCTTGAATAATAAGCAAATGAAAGTTAAATCATAAATTGTTCCTCAAGTTGATTCTCTTGTACAATTGTGTATATCCACCATCACCATGAAATGACATTGAAGCTTGATATCTTATCCTATGTGCTCCTGAACCATGAAATATGTCCTCAATGTTGCACCTGCATAACAAAAAGAATGATGGAGAATGTGTATTGTGAGTATTTCCACAAGTGGGCTCGTGCTCTTGACAAAAAGCAAGAGATAATAGGATTTTCGTAAAAATAGAGTAAATTTGCTCTCTAACAAAAACAATCCACTGTTTTTATAGTCATATAATGCGCACATGTTATATAGAGTAAAAACGCGTATGCAATTTGTAGAAGTAAAACACGCTCGTGATATGTTTAAGCACATTTAATAGGGTAGGTGCACAGCTAAGGAAACGAATACAATCATAAGAAAACAAATGTTTTCTATGGTTAGAAACAAAACAAAAATTTTAGTGTTCTCTTTTTTTCATGCATATAAATGTTTCTCTCTATACCCCCAATAATCCCTAGATACCCCTATCTCTTTCTAAATACACCTCCTTCATTCTCTCTACATCCCTCCCTATATGTTTCTTTCTCTCCCTTACTCCGTCTGTCCCTTTCTCACCATGATGATGATGATGAACATGATGATTGTGATGATGATGATGAACATGATGATGATGATGAAGATGATGATGATAATACTGATGGTGATGAAGATGATGATGATTATATTGATGGTGATGATGATGATGATGATGATGATGAAGATGACGCTGATGTTATATTTTTATCATTCAAGATAGCATTATTTTAGGATCTTTAACTGAGAGAATAACATGCACAGCAATAAACACAAGAGACAAAAGACACAAAGAATTTTCCTTGGGGAAACCATAAGGGAGAAAACCCCGCAAATTTTTCAAAGATAGAATGAGCACCAATGGAAGTAGTAAAACCCGAAAACATAAAGATGATATCCATAGCTTCTCTCTCTCTCTCTCTCACTTGAGAGAACTACTTCTCTCTCACTCATGTGCCCCAATGAGTGATTGTGTGTGTGATAAATAGAGAGGCTCACTTAATGTCCACTTTAACATGTCATCCTCACTTAAAAATTACTTACTAGAGCCGACATCTCTAGGAGATTCTAATAACCCTAGTGCCCCACAACTATGGGGACTTTGCCCTCCGGTCAGTAAGGAGGGTTAACCTTGACACAAATGTGGGGACTATTGCCCTGACTTAAAATGGAAGGTTAACCTCAATGAATTTACATTACTTGTTTACATTATTGAATCTCTCGATCAAAACATCGGGGCATGAAATGACTCAATTACATTACAGATACTTCCTGAAATAAAAATCCGGGTACAATATACAAGTGAATACATTATGAAGTTACAAATACATCAACACTCCCTCTTAACTAGGAATGTATTCTCTCGGCACAATTTATTAGCACAATCCTCTTCTTTGTATCATCTGGATCATCATCAAGTCATCTTCGTCTTCAAGTCATCTTCATCTTCAAGTCATCTTCATTGTCAAGTCATCTTCATCAAGTCTAGATCATCACTGGATCTGGATCATCACTGGATCTAGATCATCACTGGATCATCATTAAGTCTAGATCATCACTTGATCTGAACTGTCACTGCTCGATCATCATCAAGTATGGATCATCACTTGAAATAGACTGTCACTACTGGATCATCATCAAGTTTGGATCATCACTTGATCTGGATCGTCACTGCTAGATCATCGTCAAGTCTGGATCATCACTTGATCTAGATCGTCACTGTTGGATCATCATCAAAGCTCGATCATCAACATAATTACTACTTCTGCTATCTCAATCAAATGGTGTTATCTCTTCATTCTTCTCATCACAGGAAGTTCTACAAAGCCATCCCTTTTTCATGCTGGTTGTAGGCCTAGCCTCCATGTAGGTCTTCTTCAGCACTTATATCTAACCCTAAGTCAGAATGGCCTGCCTAACACTTACATCTGACCTCATCTTGTCAAAAAGGCATGCCCAACACTCACATCTAACCATGTGTAAACACATCGCACCAGAATGGCTCAGTACTTATATCCGACCATGTGCAAACACACCGCATCGGAAGGGATCTGCACTTACATCCGACCATGTGCGAACACACCACATCAGAAGGGCTCTGCACTTACATCTGCCATGTACGAACACACCGCATCGGAAAGGCTCTGCACTTACATCTGACCATGTGCGAACACACCGCATCGGAAGGGCTCTCAGTCCTAGACTGAGGATTCCTCGTAACTGACCAGGTGCCTCCATTCTCCCAGAGAATGCCATTTCAGCACCAAGCTGAGTATTGTTGGTAACTGACCAGGTACCTCCATTCCAAGAATGGAATTCAACACTTATATATGATCATCTAGGAACCAATCCTACATTCACATCAGAATGGCTCAGCACTCACATCTGACATGGAAGGAACCAAATCCTCTCATCATGACAGAATGGCTCAGCCCTTACATTTTACCATGGAAGGAACCTAATCCTCTCACCATGTCAGAATGGCTCACATACTCATCACTTCCCCTTGGAGGGAAATTCGATCTGGAGAACACCAAGATTCTCCATGAAGTACTCAAACTTCACTTTGGCCATTTCTAGCATAGAATCACATTAGGGATGATTACGTTCAAGGATAACCTACAAGCTTTTCCAAGACCGATTATGTCCGAGGACAACCTACAGTTATGTTTACATCTGAGCAACCTATGAGCTTCGCCAGGATTTATGCTTAGACAACCTATCTCACCGACTATGCTAGAACTCCCTCTTTCGAGAGATCTCAATCCATATCACATACTGGAGCTCCACTACTCCTCTCTACATCATACAAAAATGCAAGTTAGATCAAGCAAATCAAATAGTAGTTTTCAAAAGAAACATACTACCTCCAAAATAGCAAGTGGCAACACCTTTTGTCGCAGCTGTACTCAGCGCCATGCAAGACTCCATCCTTCCAAACCAAGAGATCACACTTGATCCCATACTGAAGTAGCACCTCGAAGTGCTCTTCCTATCAATGACACTTTCTACCCAATACGAATCCTCATAACCCTCTAGGTTAATCTTCTGTTTCACCTCATACTTGAGCCCATAATCAATTGTACCCTTTAGGTACCTCACTTCATGCTTTGCAGCCATCAGGTGAACATGTCTCAATGTGTTCACAGCAAAGCAAATATCTAGTCTCGTATTTGTCAGATACATCAAGGAACAAATCATCTAATGATACATCATGGCATCAATCGACTCTGATGAACCATCATTCAATAGCTTCAGGTTCGATGCCATAGGTGTGGTCATGGCCTTACAGTCCATCATCCTGAACCTCTTCAGGATCTCTATTGCATACTTCCCTTGTCCACACCTCCATTCCTAGAATGTAGTGCATCATCCACAAGTCCTTTATCTTGAACTTGGAAGCAAGTCTTCTTCTTGCAAATTTTATGAGTTCCTCTTTTTTGTCAGGAACAAGTCATCGACATATAACAGAAGCATCACTGGTATTCTGCCTTCAACCTTGAAGAAAAGGTTGGAATCCTCTTTACTCTCAGTAAATCCTAGAGTCATCAGTAATATGTCCATCCTATCGTACCATGTCGAACCTCGAGATATTATACAGTCACTCCCTCTGAAGCGGAGAATCATTCTCCTTATGTCTTTCATACTCTATGCATTGAAAAATTATGTAATAGAGTGACAAGTAGCTTCCTCTGCTACTAATATTCTATGTATCCATCTAGGATCATTGGATACCAAGATCCTCTATCTTGAAATTTTTCAAAATTTCTTCTCGCACCCATCTATGAGCTTCTCATCCTCTATAGACTTTCATCTTCTACCTTGTAGCAAAGGTTCAGGTCTTCATCAAGCTCCTCATGTATGTGTTATCCCATGGGTGTCTTCTGAGCTTGTACAAGGCCTTCTTTCATTTGCACACATGATTCTTCATGTCATGTGTATTTCTAGTGGCTGCAAATGTCTCTTCGTAGTCTATGCCTCATGCTATGAGTATTTCCTTGTATCCCACCATGTTTCCATCTACTACATGATGGAACTACGAACTTCTCTTCAGTATCGATACTACATCCTAGGCATCATTATTCTTGAACTGGTCTTCCCTTTCTTCTTGTTTACTTCTTCATGGATGGAAGGTTCTACATCAATGATGTCGCAACATTCATCATATTATTCTTCATCTTGGATTCTTTATTGAACTGTCGTCACCTATTCTTCAAAACAAGTCTCATCCTTCTTTGCTTGTAGGTGATTGTACGCGATCATTCCTACAAGTAAAACACATTTGTATGGTTAGAAAATTTTAATAAGGCATATCCCTAATGGCAAATCCTTATTGTTATGGAGAGAAATTCCTATGGCTTGGGGTACCACAATAGACAGCTTGACTCCAAAAATCAATCCTTTCCTATGTGCAAGAGAAACCAAATATCTAACACTAAAGGATCTCGATTCATACCTTATTCCGGATGGTTGATGTAGATCCCCGTTGAGCTTTTCCACTCCAGCTTGTATTGATAGATTGCTATATCAACACTCAGCAAACAAGACAAGCATGCTATATATATAATTTTGTTAGACCTACTCTAACATATATAATCAATAACATATAAGCATTTAAAATCATCCATGGATCAAATACTCATTTAAATACACATTATTGGACATGAAAAGATATTTCTATTGATATAAAATAGATATTACAATAGTGACAACCTCTGTTGGCACGTCTGTGAATCGGAGAAACTGAGTACCCCACTTGGGCCTCCACCACTTCAATCCTCCATCTCTCGATAGCAAGCTCACAAGCAAAAGGCAAGCTTGCGAAGAAAACAAATTGCTCCAAGGGACAAAGAGATGCAGACTCAAGTATAAGCTCCGGCAACAATGGACTATAGTTTTCTTGCTCTTCAATTCCTCCCCCTTCAATGTATCCAAAGGGTTCCTTATATAGCTCTTCAATGGGGTAATGGAAGGTTGAATCCGAGCAATCTCAAGGCATATGGAAGTCCAAGAGACAAGTCACTCGGATCCACATCAAGGAAAACTCCAAAATCATTTGGCCTTTTTCACACATCCCGATGTACGTAGGTTTAAGGGTCAAATCCACGTATATACGCGAGAAAGGGATTAAAAGTCATGTATGGCAATTATTGCATGTTTTTAGGGATGATATAGGAAAAATCAAAGGTATAAAATCGGTCCATGGGGTCTAAGGAGTCTGCAAAGGGATAGGGAAGGCCATAAAAGGGTGATTCAGCATGTGTGGTAAAATCAACTATAACACTTATGCATAAATATATGATCATGCAACTATTTTAGCCAATACAACATTTATCCATATCTCATGGAAACTTTCTAGATGCCTTCCATCTCTACCAGGACAACATTGCGATTGTGCACTAATCCAATATTTCAGCAAAGAGGTTTCATTCTAGATAAGTATTAATGGAGAGTTGTATAGCACCATGAGCGACTTACCCATCACATGCATATTAGTAGTATACTGTCATTAATGCAAACATTCTATCATGCATAATACATTAACTGAATATAAACAAATGCATAACAAAACAATATCATTAAATGACAATTGAATACTTATCTTTATTTGTTTTGTGGATAGACTCCTTCTTGAGCCTTCAGCTTCATCATCTTGTTCATTCATAATAGCATCATTTCTTATCCAAATGCTAAGATGGATAAGAGGTTCTTCAAGAGTTGAGTTCTTCATATTCCTCATCTCTTAAGGTATCTTCTTTGAATCGTGAAATCTTTATCTTCAGTTGCTCCCATCTTATTTTCTCCTATTATGAGTTGAGCATCGTCTTATGTGTGCTCTTCATGGAGTCTTTCTGAAAGTAATCACTTCATTCTGGCACACATCCATTGAATGAATGAATCCCATGATCCTGGCAAGCCTTTCAAGGTGGCTATCACCACTTATGCATTCTTCACTTCTTCTTTTACTGCTTCAATTTGTTCTTTGATTTGAGAGACCCTTGTAAAGAATGATTGTATGGTCTCTGTTGGAGTATTGGGTACCTCCACATGGTATAACCTATGCACCTCTAGGAATATAAAAACAAGTGGACTAACCGCCACTCCTGGTGATTGGGCCTTGTGCTGGGTTTCAAATGTTCACCAACATCTGTAGGTTTTGGTGTAATGGAAAACCTTACATGGTATCAGAGCTGAGGTCTCAGGTTCAATTCCCCCGAGCTACGCCGGAGGCAGGGTGTTGGAGTATCGGGTACCTCCGCATGGTATAACCATCACACCTCTAGGAATATAAAACAAGTGGTTTAACCACCACTCCTGGTGATAGGGCCTTGTGTTGGGTTTCAAATGTTCACCAAAATCTGCAGGTTTTGGTGTAACGGCAAACCTTTGATTTGATGTTGGTGATGTTTGGGAACATTTGAAACGCATCACAAGGCCCTATCACCAGGAGTGGTGGTTAAACCACTTGTTTTATATTCCCAGAGGTGCGGTAGTTATACCATGTGGAGGTACCCGATACTCCAACACCCCGCCTCCAGCGTAGCTCGGGGAATTGAACCTGAGACCTCTGCTCTTATACCATGTAAGGTTTGTCGTTACTCCAAAACCTGCATATTTTGGTAAACATTTGAAACCTAGCACAAGCCCAATCACTAGGAGTGGTGGTTAAACCACTTGTTTTATATTCCTAGAGGTGTGACGGTTATACCATGTGGAGGTACCCGATACTCCAACACCCCGCCTTCGGCGTAGCTCGGGAGAATTGAACCTGAGACCTATGCTCTGATACCATGTAAGGTTTTCCATT
The DNA here is from genome assembly GCA_001517045.1 of Pseudotsuga menziesii. NCBI lineage: Eukaryota > Viridiplantae > Streptophyta > Pinopsida > Pinales > Pinaceae > Pseudotsuga > Pseudotsuga menziesii. The sequence continues at coordinate 679,147 of LPNX010823927.1, read as the reverse complement.
ACACCAAAACCTACAGATTTTGGTGAACATTTGAAACCCAGCACAAGGCCCTATCACCAAGAGTGGTGGTTAAACCACTTGTTTTATATTCCCAGAGGTACGGTGGTTATACCATGTGGAGGTACCCGATACTCCAACAGTATCTGCATTCTGGATCTTCACATTCTTCAACTGGTTTCTTAAGGTCATATTTCGATTTATGTTCTTCCCTTCAAATAGCTTGGTGAAGGAATAAAACATCATCGGTGTCTTTAGGGAAGAAACTTGTGATACAAGGTGATCAGTGATTGAATCAGCAATGATCTTCTTTGCCTTGACCAAGTTGTTCTTGTGTAATGCTTTGAGCCTCATCTCCCTTTGGAACTAGAACCTCTCTACTCATGTAGGTGTCCAATTCATTTTCTTCAGAGAGATCATATAATTTCATGCTTGGAAGTTGTCAACTTCACTAATCTCATCATCAATCTAATGTGATAGATCACTTTGAAATGAGAACCTCAAATGAAAATAGCAAAAGATTAGATCTTACCGATTTGAGGTGTTTGTCCTAGTTCTGGAGCTGGCTGATCTAAGGTTTGTCATAGAAACCCTAATTTTGAAAACATGGAATATTTCAAATTTGATTGTATAGAAAGATAGACCTCTTCAAGGTGAGCTGTCCAATGTACTCCTTTTCTTAAAATAGTAGAGGGAAGCTCCCAGAACAGGAAGCCCTAGTTTTCTAATTTCTTCTATAGAAATGTGTGATACTGTTTCTGTGGTATATCCAAAATTACTATTCCTCTATGTCTAAACCTTGTCACTGAGGTAGCCTCTCCTGTAACTATTCAAACACCATGGGTTTCATCATAATTGTTTTCACCAATTGGGACTTATGAGCATTTTCCCAAGGTGACTTGTTTCAGGATTGTTCAACATAGCGAAGTTGTATAGACTGACACATGTCACTTTTTCCTCTTCTGGGTCTGAAACTTGGACCATAGAAATTACAGTCTGTTCCCTTTCTAGGACATCTTTAGAAATTTAATTTTCACCTTTGTATCTTGAGATATAGCAATTCTCCCCAGGTGTCCTATTTACGGATGAATCCTGGAAGAGGCTGGAACCCTAACTTGGAGGGATCATATCTCCTTGAATATAGTGAATCTAAGGTTGAACTTTGGACACAGTGTAAATCACGATTGTGTATTTGGCATGTCAAAGTTTCAGCGCCTGATCCTTCTCCAATCCTACGATATAGCAAATGTACCAAAACTTATCAGTTTTAGTATTTTACGGTTTTTTCATCCCGGGGTCAAACTAGGGTTTGACTTTCCCGAAGTTTCACCCAACCAAAAATATCGACCTAGGTCTCTAAAATTCTATTTTGATGAGGAGAGAAATCCTATGTCGGGCTCACTCAAAAATTCATCTACGGTAAGAAGCCCTAATTTCCCCCACCAAAAACTAAAAATGTCTAGAATAGAATTCTACTTCGACAGAAAGATGCGCCCTTCAATGGAGAGTCGGCCTAGCATACTTTTGCTGATGGATTGTGTAGAGAGACCCAAAAAGTAAGAAGCCCTAGCTTCTGCATCTGCACAATGTCTTCTTCTCATGCTAGCTTTGATACCATGTTAGATTTTTATCATTTAAGCTAGCATTATTTTAGGGTCTTTAACTGAGAGAATAACATGCACAGCAATAAACACAAGAGACAGGAGACACAAAGAATTTTCCTCGGGGAAACTATAAAGGAGAAAGCCCCACAACTTCCTCAAAGATAGAATGAGCACCAATGGTAGCAGCAGAACCCGAAAACATAAAGATGATCTCCACAGCTTCTCCCTCTCTGTCTCACTTGAGAGAACTACTTCTCTCTCACTCATGCACCCCAATGAGTGAGTGTGTGTGTGATAAATAGAGAGCCCCACTCTCTATTTATATTCTTTTGTTCACTTAATGTCCACATTAAAATGTCAGCCCCACATAACAATTACTTACTAGAGCCGACATCTATAGGAGAGTCTAATAACCCTAGTTCCCCACAACTGTGGGGACTTTTCCCTCCAATCAACAAGGAGGGTTAACCTTGACACAAATGTGGGGACTATTGCCCCGACTTACAATGGAGGGTTAACCTCAATGACTTTACATGACTTGTTTACATTATTGAATCTCCCGATCGAAACATCGGGGCATGACATGACTCAATTACATTACAGATACTTCCCGGAATAAACATCGGGGTACAATATACAAGTGAATACATTCCGAAGTTACAAATACATCAACAGAGGATGATGATGATGATGAAGATGATGATGATTATGGTGATGAAGATGATAATGATGTCGAAGACGATGATGATGATGATGAAGAAGAAGACGATGATGATCTGTTCATGATGATGATGGTGATGATGATGATGGTGATGGTGATGAAGACAATGATGATGAACATCATGGTGATGATGATAATGATGAAGATCAGCACGTTGGTGATGAAGAAGATGTTGATGATTATGATGGTTATGAAGAAGATCATGATCATGGTGATGAAGAAGATCATGATCATGGTGATGAAGACAATGATGATGAACATGATGATGATCGTGATAATGATGAACATGATGATGATGATGATTATGATCATAATGATCATGATGATGAATACGATGATGATCAACATGATGGTGATGAAGAAGATGATGATGATTATGATGGTTATGATGATGGTTATGATGATGATGATGGTCATGATGATGATGATGATGATCGTGGTGATCAAGACAATGATGATGATAATGATAAACTTGATGATGGTGATGATGATGAACATGATGATGGTGCTGCTGATGATGAACATGATGATGATGATGAAGAGGACAATGATCATGATCATGATCACGATGATGATTATGATGATGATGATGATGACGCCAACGACGACGATGACGACGATGATGATGATGATGATCACGGTGATGAAGATGATGATGATGAACATGATGATGATGATGACGATGATGATTATCATGATTATGATGATCATGATGATCATGATCATGATCATGACCATGATGATGAAGACAATGATGATGAACATGATGGTCCGAATATTATGATGATGATTATGATTATGATGATTATGATGATCATGATCATGATTATGATTATGATGATTATGATGATGATGATGATGATGATGATGATGAGGGTCATGATGATGATGATGAAGATGATCATGATCATGATGATCATGATGCTCATGATGAGGGTCATGATGGTGAAGACGATGATGATGAAGACGACAAAGATGATGACATCGTCGACAATGATTTAGCTTCATGATGATGATGATGGTCATGGTGATGAAGAAGATGATGATGAACATGATGATGATGATGATAATGATCATGATTATGATGATCATGATCATGATGATGAAGACGATGATGATCAACATGATGGTTATGATGATGATGATGATGATGATGATTATGATGATGATGATGATGATGATTATGATGATGAATATGATTATAATGAACATGATTATGATTATGATTATGATTATGATGATTATGATGATGATGATGAGGGTCATGATGATGAGGGTCATAATGATGATTATCATGATGATGGTCATGATGATCATGATGATCATGAGGGTCATGATAGTGAAGACGATGATGATGAAGATGATGATGATGATGATGATAATGATGATCATGATCATGATCACGATCACGATCATGATCACGATCACGATGAACATCATGATGATGATCATGATCATGATCATGATGAACATCATGATGATGAAGACGATGATGATGAACATCGTGATAATGAGGATGATGATGATGATGTTCATGATGATGAAGACGATGACGATCGACATGATGATGATGATGATGATGATGATGGTGATGAAGTTGATCAACATGATGAAGATAATGGTGATGATGGTGATGATGATAATGATGATGATGACGACATTGTAGATGATGACGATGAAGATGACGATAATGATGATGATGAAGATGAAGATGATGATGATGCTGACGATGATGATGATGAGGGTCATGATGATGATTATGATGGTCATGATGACGACAATGAAGAAGAAGATGATGATGATGATGAAGACGACGATGATTAACATCATGATAATGATGATGATGACGATGATGATGAACATCATGATGATGAATATGATTATCATGATGATCATGATGACGATGATGATCATGATGATGAAGATGATGGTGATCAATGCGATGATGATGATTATGATGAAGATGATGATGATGATGATGATGATGATGATGATGACGACGATGATGATGAAGATGACGATGATGATGATGATGAGGTTCATTATGGAGAATATGATGATGATGAAGAAATATGTCCCTTACTCACTATCCCTCTATGAATTACTCACTGGCCCTCCCTGGATTTATGCATGATGATCATAATAATGAAGATGATGATGATGATGATAATGATCACGATGATGATGAATATGATGATGATGATGATAATAATCATGATGATGATGAAGACAATGATGATCAACATGATGATGATGATGAAGAAGAAGATGATGATGATGATGATGATTAACATGATGATGATGACGAAGAAGATGACGATTATCATGATGATGAAGATGATGATGATGAGGGCCATGATGACGATGATGATCAGCATGATGATGATTATGAACATGATCATGATGATGATGATGATGATGATGATGATGATGCTAAACACCATGACGATGAAGACGATGATAGTGAATGCCATGATAATGAGGATGGTGATGATGGTGTTCATGATGATGATGATGATGATTAATATGGTGATGAAGATGATGGTGACACCATCCATCTCTCTCTCTCTCTCTCTCTCTCTCTCTCTCTCTCTCTCCCTCTCTCTACATGTGTGAACCTACACCTTTCTCTCTTTGCGCCTATTCCCCTGTCACCCCTCACACACACACACACACCTTATATCGCTCCCTCAATATCCCTTTCCTTCACTCTATCTTCATCCCTCCCTCACCCCCCTCCTCCCTCTCTATATTATTCTCTCTCACACTCTCTCCACACCATTCTCTCTCTATATATGTGTGTGTGTGTGTGTGTGTGTGTGTGTGTGTGTGTTTTCAACTTATCCCTTCTCATCGACCCCCTACCTCATTATGACCCCTATTATATGCTTTATCGCATCTCGTTCCCATATCTTCAATTTCCCCCTCCTTCGCCTCTCTCCTCCAACACATCCTATTCCTCCTCTAATACTCCATATCCACTTTTCCATTCACCAATCCTCTCTCTCATCAAACCATCACCCACTTCCTCCCCTCCACCTTATCCCCCTTTCTCTACTCAAATTTTGAACATTCCTCTAGGACCTAGATCATTCCCAACCCCCTCTCAACTATTAACCATCCCCACCTGAACTTCCAACATCTTCCTAAGCCCTTGACCCTTCCCCACCCCCTCTAAACTATTATCTATACATTTGATATATGACACATAGTGCTAGATTTTTATCTCTACAACACACGTTCACGTATTAGAGTTACATAACGCGCCTGTGTTTTATAGGTATGTAATGTGCACGCATTTTATAGCTATATAACACACTTGCATTTTGTAGTTATATAACCCATGCGCGTTTATGAATTCTACGAGGCAGGGAATGTAATTTGAATTTAAACATGCCAATTCACTTGCTCGCATGTCACCAATAGTCCTATGTGTATGGTTTGGAATTTTCTTCGGTCACATACCAAACCTGTGATATGGTACATGATAAACCATAGCTAATTAGGCATTTCCCCATTTTCTGAAGAAGTCGTTGTTTACACACTCGTTACAATATGCTACACACAATCAATTTTGACGAAATCTTAAACATAAATAGCATTTTTTTTGTAGATTCTAAATATGTAATTTTTATTAAAAAATACTATATTTTCCTATTTGTTTTCAATTTATATTGTGTCTTAACTCCTTAACTCAAAATACATGTTGTTAGTGTTATTCCCATAACTTTTTCAATTCATAATAGTTTTAAAAAACAATTATATGGTGCACTAGAAGACACTGACCTATACATTCTATAAAAAACCCATTTCATAATTATTTCATTAAGACCTTCAAAGGCTGCACCCACAAAAGATGTACCATTTTCGAGGAATGATCACTTAGATAATTATAAAAAGAATTAAAAATTACTAATTTTATTTTTGAAAAATAGCTCTGCACTAGTGTTAAATGTTCTCTACATGCCTGCAAAGTTTTGTATCCCGAAAGCATCATTTAGGACCTCAAATTTTGCACCCACAAAAACATATACCTTATGGTTTTCCTAAAAAAAGTGACTATTAGAAAAAATGAAATTTGACATAGTTATAAAAAATTTCAATACATAAACCATATATATTTAGAAATGTGATTGAATTTCCTACATTTAATCCTTTTTACACAAAGAAACATATTTTGTGTAAGTATCTCAAAAAAATAAATTAAGTTGAGGGATTGTTGATTTTTCAGTATTCTATTACATCTAACATGCCAAAAGTGACCCTCATTAGCTTGCACACTCCCCCAAGTGTCCAAGAAGCTCCCATTTGACTCTTCCTCTCCCATGTAAGTTACATTTCTTTCCAAATTTGACCTATGATGCATATGGCCAGGTGTATTAGACTTCTAACTCATCCAATAACATTAGGCTTCCCATGGATTTAAAATTGCAAGAGGAGGTAATTTCCATGTGGCACAGAAATCCTAGCTTGTGTGGGCCCCATAATGTCCACGTGTCTCCATGATCCACTGCCACTTCTATTTTATCTTTTATTTATTTAATTAGCTCCATTATTAGATATTTATTTCATTCTAATGTCCGAACATCATTTATTAGATACCTTATTAAAATTCCAAATGTACCCATCCAACCTAGGGAACTAGTAGGATTGATGGAATTGTCTTGCTATGCAATTATTTAAAATGGGGACATTACAATAATCCCCACCCAATATTTCTTGTCCTCAAGCAATTTTATATTTGGGTGCTAGAAAATCTTCATATTCCTAAGTGGCATCCTCATTTGGTACTCCTTCTTTTGCACCAAGTGCTCTCTTATGGTTTTTCTCATTAATTTTCTTTAGCTGCAATTTGAGTAGTGGTACTCATGTAATGCAATTTTTTGTTCCCAAAAGTAGAGAGATGTAGATTGTACATATCGATATATCCTGTAACATCACGAATAACACCAAAATGGTTAATCAAATCCATAAAAACTAAATTTGCACAAATAATCTTTACCTCCATATTTTGGAAACCTTTTCTCAATGTTCATCCCTTTCTTTTCTTCTGTATAATTCTACGAAGTTGGTACTGAGTTACCAAAAAATGAATTTCTTAAGATTTCAAGAAAATTCCAGGGAGGAACCACCATGCTTGATGCTGCACTACTCTGATTACTATCATCTTCTCAAGTGGTAACTGAATATCCAATGCTGCTAGTTTCCCCCAAAATTGAAACCAATGAAACCGAAAATGATCCCAGGGTCCCATATGATCCTGATACATGCATGGTGTGAAATTATTAAGAGGAAATTCCATGAACACTAAGCATGTGAAAATTGAAATCCATCTCTCAAAAGGTCTCCCACATAGGAAATTGGAACACTGCTCTGCAAAGATGAACTCAAACAATTGAAGGTTGGTTTGATTTCTCAAACTAGCAATCGAACTTCTACTCCAAGTGAGATGAAACCAAGTAATTCCAGGATCCCATTGCTTGCATTGCACCCTTCCAAACATCATGAGTACAAAATATAGATATTTAAAGTACATAACAACATCATATAAATGTACATCAATAAGGTACCTCATCAAACAATCATAAAAGTGCTTGTACATCCAAGTAAGTAGATCACCATGTGGCCCATACAAACAAGCATAAAGTCTTATGTAATATTTTCCCCAATGACATAGGTGAGGATCCCATGTCCCATAATGCTGCTCCAAAAATATATAATATGCATAAATATAATCATCCACGTGTTCTTTCATCCAAGAAGTGAATGAAGAACCTCTACCAAAATTTGAACCAAATAAGGAGCAAAGAAAACATGAAGACTTCAAGTGGATCAAAGAAGCCTCATCAATACACTCATGCATATGTATATCATCATGAAATAATAGACTATGTTTCTGCCAACAATAATGTTCTTCAATCATATATATTTTCACCCAAGTGTGGGATGAAGTTTCTCCAACATCAAATGGACTAGGCAAGGAGAAACGAAAATCATGAGTCTCCAAGTGACTCAAGTGAATACCATAGGTGCATCCATGTAGATTTGTATCATCCTAATGTAAAAAGGGATGCTTCTGCAAATGTACATAATATGGTTCTATAATCATGTCATCATCAAAAGGAGAGATAGAAAGTCCATACTCTTCATGTGGCACCATAAAAAAGAAACCTTTCACCCATACTTCATTAGGATGAATGCTACAAACTTTGGAAGTGTAGGATGTAGGAGAAAAAACCAACTCACCCAAATTATCAGAAAATGAAAATTTTCATCATGTGAAGGATCCATAGGGTTAGGAGTATGCACCTCCCTTAAAAATGCAAAAAATTCCTGATGGGTTGGTTCCAAGGTAGTGGAATCATGCACTTCTTCAAAAAGTGTGCACCCACCTTCAAGAGGCAACTCAAGTTCCTCTTCCACCACATCTAGTAACTTGCTCTCACCAAGCTCATATTCAAATAAATCAAGAACCTACAATTTTCCATGTTTCTCATGATCCATCATGTCATGTGAATCCTCCAAGCAATCTACCATATGACAATATGAAACATAGGAGGAAGAACAAGTATCTTGAAACCTTTTTGGAAGTTGATCATTTTGAGTTTTGAGCTTATGAATATCCTCATTATTATTCAAGTATTCTTCATGTAAACATTTATTAAGCTCAACCAAATTATTTCTATAAAAAATAAAGACATTAAATTATCTTCAATGTTGCACATTGCTCTATGAATCTTCTCCATGTCTTCAAGTAAGGATGGATCCTCCAATGAAGAAATTTTCCAACAATAATTTTACACCAATGTTTTAGTATCATGGAGTATGCTAAGGGCCTCATGGATATCTGTTTCACTCATCTTCAAAGACCGTTCAATGAAGGATGGTTCAGGGGAGTGAACCTCCTCTTCTTCTTTCTTCTTGATTTGATCAACTTATTGAAGCTGAAGTGGTGGTGGGGAAGTTGATATTGGTTCTTCATTATTTGTCATGAGTTATTCATTTTCATGCTTATGAGAAATTTATCTTGCAGAAACATTTTCAAATCTAATCTCTACGTCACCAACATAGAGTCGTGACCACCCATCAGTAGGTACTCCTTCATAGTTCAAGGATCCATCAATAGATTCTCTTTGATTGGAAAAACCCCCATTAGTAAGGATTGTGTTATTGTATTCACCTTCCTCTTTATGTTCTTCTATACAATAACCTTGAGGTAATAGATGATTCACTTCATGATTCTTTGTTTCTTCCTTTAATGGTGTATCTAGGCTCTTTTCACAAATAGGGTAATTTTTTCTCATTTCATGCTCCTCCAAACTTGTGGATTGTTGATTGTCCCTTAATGAATTCACATTTTCCTTCTTGTGACTAAATCCATACTTGAAAATATATTCTTGGAAAGAATACCTCTCATGAATATCCCCTCTCAAAGTTCGATAGTCCTGGAAACATGATTCAATATCTATGGTTGTAATTTCTTCTTTCATTGGCTAAGGTGGAAGGAAAGTGACCTTGGTGGGTCGATTATGAAACCAAAACATGTCTACAAACTTTTATTGAATGGATGGTCTTAATGCAGAGGTGCAGGAACATGTGCTGATACCACTCTAATGTCCCTTTTTAATAATTTTTATTCTAATGACCATTTTTTCACTTTTTTCTCTATTTCGACCTTTGACTAGTTTTGATGTCTAGGTATCCAAAATGAACCAAATGATCCCAAATATTATGAGAAGGTATATGACTGATATTAAGACTTGAATATGATGTTCAGGGATTGTTTATGACCCTCCAAAGACTTCTGCAAACTTGTTTAATATTCTGGCCAAGGTAGGAGTTTTCACTAGCAAATTGGCGTTCCAATTCCCCCAGACAAACTAGTAGCATGGCTACCAGACATGCCTATAAGTCCCTCAAAAAACATAATCAGACCCTAAATCAATAATATTTCCATCCATCAAATATGAGAACTGAAGATAACAAAACATTTATCCAATAGCTTCTTTTGATAAGACATCTTCCTCCTTATTGAAGATGTGGTATATATGATTGAAAGAGATATCCTCAAACTATTGATTTAGTAAGGTCACTCTTCTCATCCAACTAAGAAAAGAAAAAGAGTGCAGAGTGTTGAAAGAATTTCCTTAGTCTATTATTACATTTGATTCGCCATACACTTTTAACTCAAAAAAACATCTCTTCTTTTCAAACCAAAGCAGTCCCCATAAGGAAAGGAATTATGCCAGAGTATTTGTGCCCTTGCCAATTCCGAGACTTAGCATTATAAAATGATTCTTTCTCAAATGAATAACCATGTCTGATCCACATCATCAAACATATTTTTGGGATCCATCAAGAAAACTAATGAGATTATCACTAGAAAGCATGTGATTAATATAAACCTAAGAAGGATTCTGAACTCTTATTTTTTCCATTCCTTCAAAGTTGCATAGATGTTTGATACAAAGTGATGCAAAAACGACTTAATGTATTGAAAAATACATCTATTGTGAGCCTTTCATATTTCCCAAATACTTAAAAAGATTAATCCTTAAACTTTGTGTTTCGATCGAACCATCTATACAAGTTGTCTCCAAAACTATTTGGGTGAGTGCAAGCTAATGATGGTCTTTTATTGCACATTAGGTGCAATAACAGAAAAAAATAAATCCTTCATCTTACATGGGTATTTTGATTGGAGGATTTTCCCATCAAGAACCTACAATTTTCCATGTTTCTCATGATCCATCATGTCATGAGAATCCTCCAAGCAATCTACCATATGACAATCTGAAACATAGGAGGAAGAAAAAGTATCTTGAAACCTTTTTGGAAGTTGATCATTTTGAGTTTTGAGCTTATGAATATCCTCATTATTATTCAAGTATTCTTCATGTAAACATTCATTAAGCTCAACCAAATTATTTCTATCAAAAATCAAGACATGAAATTATCTTCAATGTTGCACATTGCTCTTTGAATCTTCTCCATGTCTTCAAGGAAGGATGGATCCTCCAATGAAGAAATTTTCCAACAAGAATTTGACACGAATGTTTTAGTATCATGGAGTATGCTAAGGGCCTCATGGATATCCATTTCACTCATCTTCAAAGACCCTTCAATGAAGGATGGTTCAGGGGAGTGAACCTCCTCTTCTTCTTTCTTCTTGATTTGATCAACTTATTGAAGCTCAAGTGGTGGTGGGGAAGTTGATATCGGTTTTTAATTATCTATCACGAGGTATTCATCTTCATGCTTATGAGAAATTTTTCTTGCAGCAACATTTTCAAATCTGATCTCTATGTCACCAACATAGAGTTGTGAGCACCCATCAGAAGGTACTCCTTCATAGTTCAAGGATCCATCAATAGATTCTCTTTGATTGGAAAAAACCCCATTAGTAAGGATTGTGTTATTGTCTTCACTTTGCTCTTTATGTTATTCTATGCAATAACATTGAGGTAATTGATGATTCACTTCATGATTCTTTGTTTCTTCCTTTAATGGTGTATCTAGGCTCTTTTCACAAATAGGGTGATTTTTTCTCATTTCATGCTCCTCCAAACTTGTGGATTGCTAATTCTCCCTTAATGAATTCATATTTTCCTTCTTGTGACTAAATCCATACTTGAAAATATATTCTTGGAAAGAATACCTCTCATGAATATCCCCTCTCAAAGTTCGATAGTCCTGGAAACATGATTCAATATCTATGGTTGTAATTTCTTCTTCCGTTGGCTAAGGTGGAAGGAAAGTGGGCTTGGTGGGTCGATTATGAAACCAAAACATGTCTACAAAATTTTATTGAATGGATGGTATTAATTCATAGGTTCGGGAACATGCTCTGATACCACTATAATGTCACTTTTTAAGAATTTTTATTCTAATGACCAATTTTTCACTTTTTTCTCTATTTTGACCTTTGACTAGTTTTGATGTCTAGGTATCCAAAATAAACCAAATGATCCCAAATATTCTGAGAAGGTATATGACTGATATTAAGACTTGAATATGATGTTCAAGGATGATTTATGAACCTCCAAAGACTTCTGCAAACTTGTTTAATATTCTATCCAAGGTAGGAATTTTCACTAGCAAACCGGCGTTCCATATCCCCTAGACAAACTAGTAACATGGCTACCAGACACGCCTATAAGTCCCTATAAAACATAAACAGACCCTAAATCAATAATATTTCCATCCATAAAATATGAGAACTAAAGATAACCAAACATTTCTCCAATAGCTTCTTTTGATAAGACATCTTCGCTCCTTATTGAAGATGTGGTATATATGATTGAAAGAGATATCCTCCGAAACTATTGAATTAGTAAGGTCACTCTTCTCATCCAACTAAGAAAAGAAAAATAGTGCAGAGTGTTCAAAGCATTTCCTCAGTCTATTATTACGTTTGAGTCGCCATACACTTTTAACTTTAAAAAACATTTCTTCTTTGCAAACCAAAGTAGTCCCCATAAGGAAAGGAATTATGCTAGATTATTTGTGCCCTTGCCAATTCCTAGACATAGCCCTATAAATGATTCTTTCTCAAATGAATGACCATCTGTGCTCCAGATCATCAACCATCTTTTTGGGATCCATCAAGAAAACTAATGAGTATCACTAGAAAGCACGTGATTAATATAAACCTAAGAAGGATTTTGAACTCTTATTTTTTCCATTCCTTCAAAGTTTCATAGATGTTTGATACAAAGTGATGCAAAAACGACTTAATGTATTGAAAAATACATCGATTGTGAGCCCTTCATATTTCCCAAATAGTTAAAAATGTAAATCCTTAAACTTTTTGTTTCGATCGAACCATCTATACAAGTTGTCTCCAAAACTATTTGGGTGAGTTCAAGCTAATGATGGTCTCTTATTGCACATTAGGTGCAATAACTGAAAAAAATACATCCTTCATCTTACATGGGTATTTTGAAATACCTACACAATGAATCTCGCTTCTAATAAAAATATTGAAATGTAGGAAATTGAATCACCTTTCCAAATATATAATTTTATTTATTGAAACTATTCACAACTAACTCAATTTTGATATTTTCTAACATTAACATTTTATTTTTTTAGTAAATGATAAGGTATATGTACATGTTAGTGCAACCTTTGAATTCCTAAACAATGGAATAAATATACGAAAATTGACAAATATGTAGATAACAAACGACACTATTTTTTCAAAATAAAATTAGTACTTATATTTATTTTTTTTAATTATCTAAGTGAGCAAACCTTGAAATTAGTAGGCCAAGTGTTAGTGCATATTTTCAAGGAATTAATGTATGCATGATGGATTGGTTTTTTTATTTCTTGTAGAGGTCAGAATCTAGTAATGCGACCCATAAAGTTTTTTATGAAATGATTGAGAAAATAAAAAGTTATTCCATAAACATGATCACTTTTCTAAAAATCTAGTTGCATCTAAAAGTTATACCAAATTCTTGCACTCACCCATTCATATTCTAATAATGCGTCCCATATAATTTTTTATGAAATGGTTAAGAAAAGAAAAGATATTCCATAAACATAATTAGTTTTCTAACAATATAATTGCATCTAAAAGCTATAAAATCTTCATGCACTTACCCATTCATATTCCAAGTAAAATAAAAAAATAAGATGCTACCCAACTCCAACTAAATAGATTTGATAAAAGTACAAGGACAAAATAGATGAGGGGCATACTCAATATCTTTCCATTAAGAGATAGCATAGACCGGGACCATAGAAACCATACACTTGTAAATTGTTCCACGATAATATTTTGTTATTGTGCCGAGAGCCGCTCTACAGCCTAGTATGGGGGAGATCTTGTAATGTTACGTAACGTTATGTAACATTACGTAATGTTATTTTTATTAATAATTTTTTTTTAATTATAGGCCAAAATAAATGTTGGCCAAAAGAACAACCTAATATGGGGGAGATGTTGTAATCTTCCTACCTAACAAAACAATAAAAAAGTAAAAATTTAATTATCCGTAAAAAAAATGCGGGTCACGAAAAAACACAATATGGGGGAGATATTGGAATGTTCCTATCTAACAAAATAATAAAAAATAAAAAATTGAATTATCCTCAAAAAAATGTTGGCCTTGCACATAAACCATGTGCATGGTTTTAAAACCATGTGCATGGTTTTAAAACTATGTGAACATGGTTTTAAAACCATGTGCAAGGTCTTCTAAACAACGCATGGTTTTATTGTACATGGTTTAGAAGGGCCTTGCACATGGTTTTAAAACCATGTGCAAGGCCTCGTAAACAACCCATGGTTTTATTGTATATGGTTTAGGAGGGCCTTGCAAATGGTTTTAAGACCATGTGCAAGGCCTTCTAAACAACCCATGGTTGTAAGAGGGCTTTGCATGTGGTTTAAAACCATGTATGGGAAAATGTTGTAATGTTCGTGCCTAATAAAATAAAAAATAATAATAAATATTATATGTCGGTCATAAATAATATTAAAGATTAATAATAAAAATATTATATGTGAACTTTAAATAAAAAGATGTGTCTTTTGGTTTGAATCAAATCAATGGATACCTAAGAAGAAATTCGATCCCTCTTGGTGCTTGATAGATCCTAGGATTTGGATCTACGCTGGTTCAAAGACAACTAGCTGGAGCATTTGATTTTTAAGGGAATATGGATTTTTCCTTCAAGGTTGATCTAGTTGCACTGAGAGGCGCTCTACAGCCTAGTATGGGGGAGATCTTGTAATGTTACATAATGTTATGTAACGTTACGTAATGTTATTTTAATCAATAAAAAATAATTTTTTTAATTATAGGCCAAAATAAATGTCAGCCAAAAAAAAACCTAATATGGGGGAGATGTTGTAATCTTCCTACCTAACAAAACAATAAAAAAGTAAAAATTTAATTATCCGTAAAAAAATGTGGGTCACGAAAAAACACAATATGGGGAAGATGTTGTAATGTTCCTACCTAACAAAATAATAAAAAATAAAAAATTGAATTATCCTCAAAAAAATGTTGGCCTTGCATATAAACCTTGTGCATGGTTTTAAAACTATGTGAACATGGTTTTAAAACCATGTGCAAGGCCTTCTAAACAACCCATGGTTTTATTGTACATGGTTTTAAAACTATGTGCAAGGCCTCCTAAACAACCCATGGTTTTATTGTACATGGTTTAGGAGGGCCTTGCAAATGGTTTTAAGACCATGTGCAAGGCCTCCTAAACAACCCATGGTTGTAGGAGGGCCTTGCATGTGGTTTAAAACCATGTATGGGAAAATGTTGTAATGTTCGTTCCTAATAAAATAAAAAATAATAATAAATATTAGATGTCGGTCATAAATAATATTAAATATTAATAATAAAAATATTATATGCAAACCTTAAATAAAATGATGTGTCTTTTGGTTTGAATCAAATCAATGGATACCTAAGAAGAGATTCGATCCCTCTCGGCGCTTGATAGAGCCTAGGATTTGGATCTACACTGGTCGAAATCAAATCCATGAGAGAAGAGGGGTTAGTCCTAACCCTACTTACCATTGGGTGAAAAGAAAGAGACTCGTTTTCCCTACCATAAAGTAAGACACCAGTAGTACTAGATCTACTCCAAATATGAGACGATGTGACAAGTGTTCTCAAATATCCCTGACCACCATGCCACTTGTCTCCACCCACACTCCTCTAGTTGCCCATAGATACATATAAAAAAACCAAATAAAAAACGAAAAAAACTCATAAAATGAAAACCATGAGAAAAACAAAAAATGAGAAAGACCATAAATACATATAAAAAAACCAAATAAAAAACGAAAAACACCCATAAAATGAAAACCATGAGAAAAACAAAAAATGAGAAAGAAATAGAGAATGGGAGTCTGCAACTTGGAAGATTCCCAATTTTTTAATTGGTTGATACCATGCCATCCCAAAGGACCAACTTGACTCAAATGAATCTACAGAAACCGCCAACATCTACTTCCGAAGGGTTTTTTGGGTTTTCCGTCTCCATCCCAAAATCATTACTCTTAAAGTAAAATTCTAATGTCTTTCTTTTAAATTAGTAAACTTTGTTTTAAAAAGTAATCTAGACTTAAAAAAGTAATCATTGAACAACAAATTCAAACAAAACAATCAAATTTACATGCGTGAGTCTCGATTCCTACTAGATAGTAGGAAGCAATATGACTAATAGATATACAAATTTTATGGAAAGAGATGCAAACCAATACAATTATTTAAAGTGGTAATATCTCCATGGTCATTTACATACTCTGAGACGACGAAAAGACGTTAGGCTAGGTTGCTTTTGTAGTCTTTTGGCTCAAAGAGTTGGGTTGTTTAAAAGAACAAACATAAAGTGAAAGTTATTTATCAGGGGATGAAGCAATTATCTAGATATGAGATACACTTATGTTTATTTTTCAAAAAAGCTTAAGTTAAATATGAATAAAAAAAGTTACTACATCTTTTAATGTCTAATTTGGTAGCTTCCCATAGAATTTGGTGGTTGTATGTATGTAAATGAAATTAGAAATCATTCTAAGAAAATATAGAGAAAAGAGAATAGAATATTGATAAATTAAAAATATATTGTCATTATTCCAAACAATATGGACATTTTGCATATGAATGCAGGAAGAAGCAGTATGACTAGAGCAAACAAGGCTAAAGCCAGTCAGGTAACACTAGCAATTCAACCATCACAATGTTTTTGGCATGTGAATCCCCACTTGAATGTATTGTTGTCCAAGAAAGTCCATGTGATATATGGTATTTATTCAAGTTGTAGCAATCATATGATTGGTAATTTAGAATTGTTTTCTAGTTCAGATAAATAAGTTCAAAATGATGTCACACTTGGAAATAATATCGAAGTCATTGTTTTGGGAAAAGACAATGTGGTATTCTAACCAAGTAGGGGGAGCGAAAAACTATGCTTGATGTTTATTATGTCAAAGGTTTAAAACACAATTTTATGAGCATTGGACAACTGGTACAAAAAGGCTATAGAGTCTACATGGAATATGATCATTGTGTGATTATGGATATACAACCAACCAAACAACTCATTGCTAAGGCGCAAATGACAAGCAATCATTTGTTTCCCTTGGGGATACGACCTGACATGAAAGGAAAAACAACTCAAGTTGTTCATGAAGGATATAATGAAGATTCATGGGTTGCATTAAAGTAAGAAACTAAAGAAATAGACAATCACTACGCCAAGGAAGAAAAAAACAGTGGTAAGAAAATAAAAGCAACATTTCAGTTAGAAGTTCAAGATGAGTCCTCGTTATGGCATTTAAGATTTGGACATCTGAATTTTTTAGGGTTGAAGATACTCCACATGAAGAGCATGCCAGAAAGGATTGCCACTTATTGAAAAACCAGAGAGAATTTGTGAAGGCCGCATTTTCAACAAACAACATAGAGAGTGCTTTCTTGTTGGAAAGTCATTAAGAGCATGCACACCACTTGAAATTGTGCACTCTGATATCTGTGGGCTAATGAAAACTCCATCCATAGGAGGATGCAATTATTTTATCACATTGCTGAATGATTTCAGAAGAAAAACTTGGGTTTATTTCCTAAAACACGAATCTGATGCATTTGGATATTTTCAGCAGTTCAAGGCACTTGCGGAGAAGCAAAGTGGTCACTATCAAAGTCTCAAGGATAGACAGATGCAGTGAATATGCTTCAAACAATTTCCTGATTTTTTGCAAAGCTTATGGAATACACAAGCAATTCACTACACGACACACCTTAGTGGAACGATGCCACAGAAAGGGAAAATAGAACCATTATGGAGATGGCGCACAGTATGATGTTAGACAAGCATTTTCCAAACGAATATTGGGATGAGGCAATAGAAACTGTTGTATACATCATGAACTGGTGTCCAAGGAAGAGTGTGAAGAACATAAAGCATCAATAAGCCTAGACAGACATGAAACATAGTGTTTTTCATTTAAAACTTTTTTGTTGTGTCGCATATGCACATATTCCATATGAATTGAGGAAGAAATTAGATAATAAGAGTCAAAATGTATTTTTGTTGGGTATTCTGAAGACACACAAGTATATAAATTGTATGACCATGTTACAAAAAAAGTTATGATCAGTCGTGATGTTCAGTTTGTTGAAAGTGAAGCATGGGATGGAACTGTAGAAAATAACGTAAAAAGTATGGATCCCATTGCACATGATGACATCATAGAAGAAGTGGTTCAAACACCACATGCAAACCAAAATTTCACAGTTCCAACCACTCTTAGGAATGTATGACATGTTCCAACTCAAGTATCTATGCCACAAGTCATAGATCAAGTTACATCAGCAAGTACATCAAGAGTGCAACAAACTCCAACAAGCGGCACAGGGATTTCTCCATCACCAGATCCAACATTAGCAAGTTTGATGCCAAGAAAAACAAGAAGTATGCGCCAAATATATGGGGCTGAGAAAACAAATTCATTTTCAATATTTGCGTTATTTTCTCAAATTGATGATCCTCTAACATTTGAAGAAGTTGTCAAGGATGAAATATGGGAAAAATCCATGGATGAATAAATAGAATGCAATGAGAAGAATCAAACATGGGAGTTGGTATATGTTCCTAAAGACAAGGATATGATAAGTGTCAAATGGATTTATAAAACCAAGCAAGATGGAGATGGAAATGTGCAGAAGCACAAGGATGGATTATTTCAAAGAGGGTTCACATAGCAGCTCGGCATAGAATTCAATGAAACTTTCTCACTTGTTGTATGAATGGACAAAGTCAGAACAATTTTTCCATAGTTGTGCATAATAAATGGCATGTTTATCAAATGGATGTTAAGTATGCATTTGTAAATCGTTATTTGGAAGAGGAAGTGTATGTGAAACAACCACAAGGTTATGAGGTTCCAAGACAGGAAGACAAAGTCTACAGGATCCAATAATTCAACCATTACACTGTCAAAGAATCGTGTGTACCACAAAAGAACCAAGCACATTGACACAAGCTATCATTTCATCAGAGAATTTGTAAATAATAAAGACTTTTTTTTTAGAATTCTGCAGGTCTGAAGATTAACTAGCAGATATCTTTACAAAGCCATTGGAAAGGGATACATTCCAGTTTGTTTAATGATCCCCGTCTACTCATAATTAAGGGAGAGTGTTGGAAATATTTAATTATGACCTAATGTTTGTCAAATCCTAGCCGGCTCTCCCAGAATCTATAGAAGTAAATCTTATCAGTCAATCTCTCAAAGTATGGAGTTAAGGCTTTTACCTTATTTAAGAAGCCGCACAATAGCTTAAAAGTCAAGTTTTTAGGTAAATGTCAATCATAATTTTACTACAGGCTTTAATGTCTCATTTGATAGCTTCGAAAAGAAGTCCATGATTTTTATCTATGTAAATGAAATTAAAAGTCATTCTCTAAAAAAATAGAAAAGAGAATAAAATAGAGGTGAAAGATAAGGAGATGTTGAAGAAGGCTAAAGAGCACAAACTCGTAAATTCTTAGAAATCATGAAGAGCCCCTGCTTTGTAAAAGAATTAAATGAAAATCCAAACAAAGGTTGCTATGTGAAAGACATAAGTGGAAATCCAACCAAAGGTTGAATCTCTTTGTATGCACGTGTAATGTTATTTAAAAGAATAATCCTTGTCACAAATATTTTAATGTTAATGTGAATAAATATCATGAAATTAGATTTGGTCCAAGAAATCCTAGTTCACAACGCACAAATTTATGAACATGTCGTATGATATGGCAGAGACTCGAAATTCCGCTTTCTAGGTTTATAAGAGTTCAGTGAAATGCTTTTTTAATAACCTTATCAAAGGCTCGAAGGCATTTTTCCAGCATTGGTAAAGAAAGATGATTCAAACTTATTCTGATAAAGAGTATTAAAATTTGCTTTATAATATTTATAAATAAATAAACTCAAAATGGTAGGTTTTTATAATATTTTTTTATTCTCTTAATATTTTTAATATTAAAACTATGTATTTAATATAATATTTTATAATATTAATAAAATAATTTTTTATTGACTTCAATATTGTGATAATTTCTTTTAAATTTAATATAATAATATTTTTTAATATTAACAGTATGATATATAATTTTTTTTAACTTCCTAAATTTGTTTTCCACTTCAACCTAGCTTTTCGTAAGATATATGAAAACAAATACCTGGTTTTACACAATAACAATCTTCAATAGTTCACTTTCGTAAAATGTAAACGGTCTATTATCAGTACTAATCGAATCTTGCTGAAGTGTTTAGTGATTTGTGAGAATAGTGCTAATGAAAACATGTATTTAACGTATATACTTCAACTAATCAAATATTTGCTGAAGCTTTTAGTGATGATAGTGCTAATGAAATAATGAAAAAATGTATTTAAGTAACTTGAAACAAAGTTCAGATATTTTCAATTTTGGTTTTCAAAATAAGTCACGAAAAGCGACAATTTGACTAAAACAAACATATATATATATATACATATATTTGACTTGTATTTTTTTTCTTTATAAATTTGATTAAAATTCAAATGAAACTATGTGAGTTTTCACTCGGGCTTGAATTATAAAAACAAAAATCAATTTTTTTCATGCTGATGTCATTGTGTGCATAGTTTTTTTCGATCAACAACCTTACATTAGAATCGAGAAAATAATTTGATCTTTTTCTCAAGGTTAGAGCATACATGCTAAGAAATCAAGCTCCCTAGGATTTATTTTAGTTCAAAATATAAGCTGGCATATATGCATCGATTCGTTACCGTTTAACATTCTAGGATATTTCCTTGGCAAGTTTATTTAAGATTCTAGAATAGTCACCCGGATGCGGGTGACAAGGACGAATATGTGGACAATGGAGGTGACGACGGGACAGGCTCGTCATCATCTGCCTGACGTTATCCTCCTTCTCCATCTCATGGCTGCAGACATTAAGGTTTAGTTGGAACGTGGCAGTTTTCTAGCTGTCTGAAAGGACGTTGTCATCACCACAATGGGATTGCATTTTAATGCGCCACCTTGGCTCTTGGGTTGTTGCACCTCTAGTTCTTACCCCCGGTCTCACCACCTCCAGGCTCATTTCCTCTGCGCGCTTATGCTGCTCAACACTCTGCACTCCCTAGACACCTCGACTCATTGTGGTTTAGCTCTCCAAGATTTAGCGCTTTGCACCATCCAGACACCTCATCTCGATTCTCCCACCATCCCTCGCCATGCTGATATGTCGAGGAGGCACCCAGGAACTCCATGCCGCGGTCGCTCGGGGAGAGGAGGCACATCTAACATCTTGTCTTGCTCACTGCATAGGCGAGGAGAGAAGGATTCAATGCTGAAATTCCAGACATCGTTCACCAAATGGTGAAGGACTAGGAGGATGAGATTATGGATGTTGTAAATGCTGCGGGACTCTCTGAACCAGAGAAGGAACTACTGGGTTTTCAAGAATCTCCTTATTAGACTCATTCTCTGCTTTTCAAAAGCCAAATAAAACATTAAAAGCCAAATAAAAATTAATAAGTCAACACATGCATTGAATCGATGTGTTGACTCAATATAGCCATCCTCTTTGCATTAATTGTCACATATTCACCTATTTTGTCATAGATTATGAATTTGTAAGGATAAAAACAATATAAAAAAAAAAACTTTTAATACTTAATATATTTGAATTTAAGATATATTAACGTTATTAATTTTTATTTATTTGGCTTTTAATGTTTTTTTCTTTTTGATATTTCTTATTTGAGTGTTATTGATGTTATACATTTCATCCATACAAGGTTGTTGTGTATAACTATGATCAATTAAAATGGAACACATTTTTTACCCACATTCATGATTACAAGTGTTATGTTGACCATGACAACTCTAAGACTTTCTCATCATAACTGAAAGGCTCATATTGTAGTAACATGTGGCAATATAAGACATGCATGGCTCATCTATTATATTGAGAATAATATTTGAATTTAAGATAGATTAACGTTATTATATTTTTATTTATTTGGTTTTTAATGTTTTTTTTTCTTTTTGATATTTCCTATTTGAGTGTTATTGATGTTATACATTTCATCCATACAAGGTTGTTGTGTATAACTATGATCAATTAAAATGGAACACATTTTTTACCCACATTCATGATTACAAGTGTTATGTTGACGATGACAACTCTAAGACTTTCTCATATACCTGAAAGGCTAATATTGTAGTAACATGTGGCAATATAAGACATGCATGGCTCATCTATTATATTGAGAATGGATTATTTGTTTAGTATAGAATCTATTAATGCTCAGGAGCATTATGTTTGCCTTTCTATGGGGTTCCTCTAAACATTATAGAAGATATCATCTGGTCAGTTGGCAGGAACTCTCATGGCCCAAGAAATATGAAGGATGGGGAATAAAAAATATTCATTGGTTCAGCATGTCCCTGTGCCTTAAAAATCTCTAGATGGATTTGGCAAAGGATGGCTTATGGCATCGTGTTCTTATCTCTAAATACTTGAAAACCCTCTCAGTGATTGATTGGCTCAGGAACAAGAGGTTCAGCACATGCAGGGTATCCATCATATGGAGAGGTTTTTTATAGACCCTTCCTTGGCTGGGTAGTCACTTGGCATGGGAGGTGGGGGACGGTAAAGACATTTTGATTGGAGTGGACCCGATCATTGGTGCTCATACCTCTTATATCCTCCCTGAACAACTGAGAACGTACCTGGAGGACCTGGATATCAGTACTCTCTCACAGGCTCATAACATATTACCTGATGCACAACACTATTGGTATACGATCGATTAGTTGGGCTTAGAAGGATCATTGAAAGAAGCCTGTAATGCTTATACTGAGGGTCTAGTAAGTGGAGGCATTCATCTCTCTTCAATATCCAACTCCCTTGTATGGGATTTCAACAAAAAAGAGGGAACTATTTCTGCAAAATATGCATATGAATGTCTTGTTAATTCTTTCTCTCCTCCAGTTGGCACTCGTATTGACTCTTTATTATGGAACAGTGCTCTCCCATGCAAAATCGGCTGCTTCATATGGTTGGTTATCAGGAACAAAATTCTCACTTGGGATAATCTGTAGAAAAGGGGACGGTCTTGTCATGGCATTTGTGCACTGTGCTATTCAAATGAAGAGACCGTTTCACATTTATTCACAAAATGCATTGTTTGGAAAACTGTTCTTGACCACATCTGCGTCGATCAGTTCCAGCTTCCTCGCAATCCTCCCATGGATTCTCTCTCCTCTTTTGTAAGGAATTGGGTTGGCAAATTTCCAAGGAATCCGTCGCTTAGCCATATTCAATTTCATATGATGTGGATTATCTGGAAAGCTCAAAATTTAGCCATTTTTGAAGGAAAAAAGAGGAATGTTTTCAGCATCGTCCAACAAATTACATACTATGTTCAGACTTATTCTTCTCAGCCTGTCAAAGCTAAAAAATTTAGGAATATAGGGAATCCTCCCTGTATGTACTTCCCTTGTGGATTTTTCGATGGGGCCTCTAACAGCAAGGCAACAGGTGTGGGATACAGCTTATATTTAAATGAGTCTCATCATTTCGAGTTCGCGCTGGGGGTTGGATATGGCACCAATACTAAAGTAGAATTACTAAGCCTTTGGGCACTTTTTCTTTCTTCCCAAATGATGGGGATCCCCTTATCCCACATATACAGTGACTCACAAGTCATCATTAATTGGGAAAAGGGATCAACTGCTCTCTCCCCTCCAGATCTCTTTCACTGGTGCAAGGAGACAAAAAAGCTAATATCTAGCTTTTCGTATCTGTTGTTCATCCACATCTACCGAGAGCACAATCGAATTGTTGACCGTCTCTCTAAAATTGCTCTCTCATTCTCTCCTGGTACTGGCTGTTTCTCAGAATTTATGGAGGACCAATTGGTCTCTCATGATTCCTTTCAGCTCTTTTGAGCATGGACAGGGGAGCTTACTCCTCGATTGGATTTGTAGTCTTGCTGCTCACTGAGTGGCCTCTTTGAGATTGCTGATCAGATCCCTTTGGTCCTCGGTAGATGAGGCTGATGCGACTGACCCCTTTCTTGATGTGACAGTAATTCTAATGGGATCCTACACTCTTCTGTATAGCCCTTCCCCCTGGCAGCATCTCAAGGATATTTATTGACTTATGAGCTGTATTTTTCTGAATTGTAACCCACTTCTGGGATGGCAGGATTAATGCCCTTTGATTCTTAATAAGAATAACAAGGATAGGATTTTTTCTTCCTGAAAAAAAAAGAATCTATTAATTTTGTTTACGGTGTTGATTACCCCAATTACATGGTTATCGTTATGAAATTTTTAAGTGTAAACCCTCTTTTCATTAAGCTTACACCGATTTCAATCTAAAGTATCATAAGATTATTATGAATATTGGCTTCTAATATTTATATTATTGTTTCCAATACATGAGATATTGGTTTCCAATACTTCAAATAATGGTTTCCAATACTTCATTTATCTGTTTCTAATACTTAAATTATTGGTTTCCAATACTTAAGAAATCGGTTTCCAATAGATGAGTCATTGGTATCATATAGTTGAAATCTTGGTTTCCAATACCTGAGATATTGGAACTTGCAATACTTAAAATTTTAAAATTATGAGGAACGATTGGTTTTCTTTATTTAAATCACTAGAATTCCTATAAGAAAAACAAAATGGAAATTCTCTTTCCCCTCATCACTTCAATGACTAAATTGTGAAAAAGGGTATGTGTTCTTTAACCTAGTCACTAAAAACCCTAAATTGCAAAAAAGGAGGGTGGAATTTCTCCTCTTCCAGTAAATGCCTGAGATGTCAAAAAGGGAATATTCTCTTTTTTATCATCACTCAAATCCCTAGATTGTGAGAAAAGAATGTTATCTTTCTCCTCATATTTTAAACTCCAATAAATGGCATGTCCTATTTCTTCTAGTCTTTTAAATGCCTAAATCATGAGATAGGGCATGTTCTCTTTATCATCATCACCCAAATGAATAAATTGTGAGGTAAGGAATTTACTCTTTGTAATCATCACTCCAATATCTATATAGTATTAAAGGGCATGTTCTTACTGCTCATAACTTCAATACCCAAATTGTACATCAGAAGATTTGCCCATCTAGAAGTCTGCATCTCCCTCACTCTTTTGTTGGAATCATATATAGTTTAAATATCATGTCTTACATGGATTCATCTTGTGGTTGTTACCCATGTGATGTATTGTATATTATTATTAGGATCTACCTTGTGGGTTTTACCCATGTTTGCAACAATGTTTTAAGGTTGTAATGTATTTAACTAATCAAGAACATTTTTTCCTAGATGACCAATTCTCTAAATGAACCAAAAACGTTTAGCTTCATGGAGTCCACACGTATATAGTTGGTTGGGGCCTAAATACGATTTTGAAGGAGATTGAACACCATGCAGAGATCCTGTACTTTTTACCTCAAAATGAACCATAACCTCAACTTGTGTGCCATGACCTCAATGGTATCCATGCATCCAAAAGTGATTCTAAATATTAGTTGGATAAGGTTAGCATCGATTCTATATTAATTATCCAAGGTACATTGTTGTTGTTTCAAGAAACCCATTTTTTTGGATTTATTTTCATGAGTTTTGTTACTTCTACTCCAAATAATTTCCATGAACATATACTTATCTTGTTTTTAGTCTATATAACACCTTTGATATGAATACAACCTTACATCTTTGTTGCCATGTACCATATAAGAATACCTAACTCTATACTTGAATTAATGTTGGAAGCTTAGAAATGATGAATATGTATATGGTTTCTATAAAAATGAATGTACCTTTATCAAGGAATATTTTCAAATTAATTGACCCAAAAGAATACACACCACACTGTTAATATTCCATATGCTAAGCTAGATTATAAGCATTAAATTCAAATTTCACAATGATAGCATATACACAGGATCACTGGAAGAAACAATATCACAAGATCAACACAGATTTACCCTAGGAAAACCCTAAAGGGAAAAACCCAGCAAGAAAAGCTTCCTCAATATAGATGATCAAAAGATAAAAGATAAGACTTCATATTGGTCCTTCTCCTCCTTGCAGATAAGACTCTCTCTCTCTCTCTCTCTCTCTCTCTCTCTCTCTCTCTCTCTCTCTCTCATATGCGCTACGCAAGTGTGTGACTGTGTGTTCAAATGAGGAATTCCTCACTCTATTTATATTCTTTCACTTACTTCACTTTTCACTCAACCAAGTCGGACCCACTAAACTTGACTGGACCGACTTCTCTAGGAGGAGTCAAAACAACTTAATATTGTATTAATGAGGGTGCTAATGACCCGACTTACAATGGAGGGTTTTTACTCATGACTCTTTATTGACCTAGTACAATATTAATAATTCTCCCGATAGGAACATCGGGGTACAGTAAGTGAATACACTTTGAAGTTACAATAATTCAACACTCCCCCTTAACGAGAAGGGTATTATACAACAACAACAACAACAACAGTAGGAGAAGGAGAGAGAGCATATTCAACATCATCAAGGAGATACATCTATAAATCATTGGAAGCTTTTTCATCATCTTTGACATATAGTCTTCATCTTCAATTTCCGTAGCAGCAACATTTTGATCGTTCAATCAACAACATCATCATTAGCATCTTATCCTTTTTTAATCAGTAACATCATCATCAACAATACTTTGAACTTTCGATCATCATCATCATCAACAATACTTTGATCTTTCGATCAGCAACATCATCATCATCAATAGCAATACTCTGATCTTTCAATCAACAACATCATCATCATCATCAACAATACTTTGATCTTTCGATCAGAAACATCATCATCATAATCAACCTACAATCCACAATACGAAGACGAAAGTCTACGGATCACTTTAGGACTTAAGTCCAGGGATGATACAATCCTACCACATTCTCGAGGACCAAAGTCTCCGGATACTATTACGGGATAATCACTCCCTATCACTTTAGGACTTAAGTCCAAGGATGATGCAAACCTACCACATTCTCAAAGACTGAAGTCACTGGATACTATTACGGGATAATCACTCCCTATAAGTTTAGGACTTAGGTCCAAGGATGATTTAATCCTACCACATTCTCGAAGACCGAAGTCACCGTATACTATTACGGTATAATCACTCCCTATCACTTTAGGAATTAGGTCCAAGCATGATGCAATCCTACCACATTCTCGAAGACCGAATTCACGAGATATTATTATGGGATAATCACTCCCTATCACTTTAGGACTTAGGTCCAAGGATGAGGCAATACTGCTTCTTTCTCGAAGACATAAGTCTACAGATCACTTTAGGACAAGTGTCCAGGGATGATACAATCCCACTGCAACATCATTGCTTCCCCTTTTGAGGAAGGTCTTTTTGAACAACACCAAGCTTGTCTCGAAAGTATTCAAACTTTATTCGAGACAGAGGCTTTTTCAACACATCAACAACTTGCTCATCAATACTCAGATACTGGAGCTTTATGGATCCCTTCTATATCATATCTCGAATGTATAAATACTAGATTTCTATGTGCTTTGATTTATCATGGAACAATGGGTCCTCTATCATCTTTATACAACTCTAGTTATCACATAGAATCATGATAGTATCCAACTCCAAGTTAAATAGACCTGACATTAGTTTTTGAAGCCATATGGCTTCACAACTAGCAGAGAAAGCTACTATGTATTCTGCTTCAGCCATGCTAAGAGAAACACTGGACTGTTTCCTACTAAACCATGAAATCATAGCAGACCCCAGACAATAACATCCACCTGATGTGATTTTCCTGTCTAAGACACTTCCAACCCAATCTGCATCTGTATAGCCATACAATCTGTAGCCATGGTTTCCATCATAGTACAAACCAAAGTCTATAGTTCCTTTCAGATATCTCATCACATGTTTTTCAGCTACCAGGTGAACACGTCTTGGTTGAACTAGATACTAGCTCAAGGTGTTCACTGCAAAACAAATATCTGGTCTGATATTTGTTAGATACATCAATGACCCAATAAGCTATCTGTATTGAGTCACATCCACTAATTATGATGATTCATCATCCAACAACTTTAGGTTGGAATCCATGGGTGTGGATATTGCTTTACTTTCCAACATATCAAATCTTTTCAAAATTTCTACTACATAATTTCCTTGATAGAGAAATATTCCTTCTGAGTTCTTCCATACCTCCAGACATAGAAAATAATTCATTAACCCAAGGTCTTTCATCTCAAATTCCTCAGCGAGCTTCTTCTTACATTCTACAATATGTTTATCCTTCCCTGTCAGAAATAGGTCATCCACATATAGTAATAATATGTCAGGTTCATCTTCTATAACCTTGAAGTAAAGGTTAGGGTCAGCTTTAATCTTGGTAAAGTCCATGCTCGTCCGAAAACTATCTATCCTTCCATACCAAGTTCTAGGAGCTTGTTTCAGACTATACAAGGCCTTCTTCAACTTGCATAGGTGAGTCTGTTTGTCTTCAAATTCAAATCCTTGTGGCTGTTCTATGTATACTTCTTCCTCAATCACACCATTCAGGAAAGCTGCCTTTACATCCATCTGGTGTAAGTTCCACTTCATCGTCAATGCAAGTGCCATGATGGCTCTAATCGAAGTATACCTTGCTAATGGTGCAAATGTTTCTTCATAATCAATTCCCTCTTTCTGAGAGAAACCTCTAGCCACAAATCTTGCCTTGTATTTCTCTATACTTCCATCAGTTGCATGTTTTATCTTGTAGATCCACTTGGAAGATATTGCACTCTTTCCTTTTGGTTTGGGAACTATATCCCAAACATCATTTTTCATTATTGATTGGTATTCTTCTGTAATTGCTTCTACCCATTCTTTATTATGTACAGCTTCTTCATAGTTTGTAGGTTCTTAATCTACAAGATCACACATTAAAGCTACATAGTTGGAAAATGGCTTGGGATTATTTGTTATCCTTGTGGATCCTTCAGGAGCTCCATATCTTTCAGCTTATTGTATAATTTCTCTTTCCCAGTAGGCTTTCTCTTTCGTGATATCTCCATTATTGGAGATTCTTGTGGTTCTGTCATATCATGATCTTCAGGTGTTTCATCTTCAAGGAGGAATGTAGCCTCAACATTTATGGGAGGTACATCTTCCTCATATACTTCTTCATGATGACATTTTTTGGATCTCTTGAGAGCTTCTTCTTCATCAAATGTTACATCTCTACGGATTTCCATGTGATGGAATCCAGGAATGTAAATTCTGAATGCTTCAACAAATATTCCCTTCTTTCTGGAAGGGTCCAACTTGGTTCTTTTCTATTTTGGTATGTGAACATATACTGGACAACTGACTATATTTAGGTGACTTACTTCAGGATTCTTTCCCATGAACATCTCCTCCGGAGTCTTGAATCCAAGGGAGCTTTGAGATATTCTATGTTGTACATAGAAAACAGTTCTTTCTGCTTCTGCCCATAGATGCATTGGAAGATCTTGATCATATATCATTGTCTTCATTGCCTGCATGATGGTTATGTTCTTTCTTTCCGCAACACCATTTCGTTGAGGATTGTAGGGAGTAGCTAGTTCCCTCTTGATTCCAACATCTTTACAAAAGGCTTCAAATTCTTTTGAAGTATATTCTCCGCCATTATCTGATCGAAGTGTATTGATTCTTTTGTCTAAAAGGTTTTCTCTCAAGGCTTTCAATTCCTTGAATTTTCAAACACCTCATTCTTTGCTTTCAAGAAGTATATCAGTGTTTTCCTTGAATAGTCATCAATAAATGTAAATAGTATTCGAAACCACTCAAGGATGTGGAGGAAATTGGACCACATACATTTGAATGAATTAATTCCAACGTACCTTTAGTTTTTGTTTCACTCT
The DNA here is from genome assembly GCA_001517045.1 of Pseudotsuga menziesii. Classification (NCBI taxonomy): domain Eukaryota; kingdom Viridiplantae; phylum Streptophyta; class Pinopsida; order Pinales; family Pinaceae; genus Pseudotsuga; species Pseudotsuga menziesii. The sequence continues at coordinate 648,874 of LPNX010823927.1, read as the reverse complement.
TCGGAAATGGATTCTTGATATTCTTTCCTTTTTCACATCCTTTGCAAATGCCTTCATGGTTGATATTCAAGTCTGGTAATTCTGTCACTAATTTGTTCACATTAGGTAGTGCTTTGTAATTTATGTGGGAAATCCTCCTATGCCATAGTTTACTAGGGTTAGTTGTCTCATGAATAAGGGCTATTTCTAAATGTCCCTTGAGTTTATACAAGCATCCTTGTTCTTCACCGATGACAACTACATCTTCAATTGTCTTTCCTTTGAACCACATGAGTAATTGTCCATATATGAATGCAAATCTATTCCTTTCTTATCTAATCCTGAGATAGAAAGTAAGTTCTTCTTTAGACCTGGTACATATAAAACTTCCTTCATCTTCAGGGGTTTCCTGAATCAAGCTTGTAGCTTGCTTCACCGATTCCTTTGATTGGATATTGATAGTCATATCCTAGAGATACTTTCTAAGGAGAGTTATTTTCTTCAAGTTTTGACATAAATATCTTTTGTCCAGACATGTGCTTTAAAGCACCACTATCAATGAGCCATGTGTCTTCTCCAGGTATTATAGACCTAGAGAGTGCAGGGAATAGCACACATGCTTCTGGATCTTCTCTTTCTTGCTTTCTCTGAGGATCCTCTTCTTATTCTTATTCATCTACATATTAAGCTAGATGTGCATGATGTCTTTTGTTTTTGTTCCTCTTCTTGTATTCTTATTTCTTTAAAGGACAATTTCTTGCAAGGTGTCCTATCTTGTCACAAAGAAAACATTGAATGTTGGAGTAGTCCCTCTTTGGTAAACTTTCTCTTGTTCTTTGGAACCTTCTGGGAGGTTGATACTCCTTGTGGTTTCCCTTCTTAAAGTTGGGCTGACTTCTTCTTCTCTTTGTATTGGTGGATAGGGCTTGATCATCTTCCTTTAGTAGAGCTTCTCTATTGGCCACTATATCCTCCTCTTGAATACAACCTTCCCATACTATATCAAACTTCATGCTTTCCTTTGTGGCACACATCGTTTGGATGAATGACTCCCATGGTCTAGTGAGACCATTCAGAGCAGTCATAACCAACTCATCTTCATTAAGGTTTTCTGCAATGGTTTCTAAATGTTCCTTGAACTGGGATACCCTTGTGAAATAGTCCTGGATGGATTCTCCATGACTCATATTGGTGCTCTTCAATTGAGCTCTTAGATTCATCTTTCTGTTGATGTTTCTTCTTTCATAAATCCTTGCTAGGGAATCATACATTTCTTTCAGAGTCTTCTTAGATGAAAATTGAGGGATCAAGTTATCCTTGATAAAGTCAACAATAATCCTTTGTGCCCTAATCAAATCCTTTTTGTGCTTCTCCTTAGCTTCAGTCTCATCAGGTTCTGCAACTTCTTCCTTGATGTATTTGTCAAGATCATTCTCCTTGAGAATGATGCCAATTCTGTGTTTGCATGCTTGATAATTCTCTATGCCCTCTAGCTTGTCCTCAAGCTTGGTGCTTGGGGCCATCTTGTTAGCAGATTACAAAAAATTGAAATTCTTGAAAATGAGAAACTGATCTTACTAGGAGATGCACTTGACTGAGGCGAGTTGACTGGTGTGCTTGGTTTCTAGAGATCTCAAGTCTTCACCTTTCAAAACTGACTTGCGATATTCTACAGTGTAGTTTTCTGGATTTCTGCAGTTTTCTGGTCCAATGTCAAACTAGGGTTTGAATTTCCTGGAGATCTACCCACTCAAAAATCTCGATCTCAGGCTCAGTAGATGCTCTCTAGGAGGGCGTAACTTTCTATGCAATCAGATATTCAAAAATTCAATTTTCTTTGAAACCCTAATTTCTTATCGGAGAGGGAGAGAGGGATTTTTCACCTTATGAAAGCTGTCCTATTCAGGTTAGCTCTGATAACATGTTAAGATTCCATATGCTAAGTTAGATTATCAGCATTTAATTCAAATTTCACAATGATGGCATATACACAGGATCACTTAAAGAAACAGTATCACAAGATCAACATACATTTACCCTGGGAAAATCCTGAAGGGAAAAACCTAGCAAGAAAAGATTCCTCAATATAGATGATCAAAAGATAAAAGATAAGACTTCAGACTGGTCCTTCTCCTCCTTGCAGATAAGACTCTCTCTCTCATGCGCTACATAAGTGTGTGACTGTGTGTTCAAATGAGGAGCAACTCACTCTATTTATATTCTTTTACTCACTTCACTTTTCACTCAACCAAGTCGTCCCCAATAAACTTGACTGGGATGACTTCTCTAGGTGGACCCAAAACAACTTAATATTAAATTAATGAGGGTGCTAATGACCCGAATTACAACGGAGGATTTTTCCTAATGACTCTTTAGTGACCTAGTACAATATTAATGATTCTCCTGATAGGAACATCGGGGTATAGTAAGTGAATACACTTCGAAGTTACAATAATTCAATACACATAACACATAGAAAGTAATTTAACTACTCCATTATACTAGTAATGAGTTGATAATATGCACTTTCTAGAAATCATTGTTCGATTACATGATGTTTATAAGATATACCTCTTTCTTACCAAAAAAAAACATGGGGGAGATATAAAAAGGAGAGGAGTGAAAAGAGAGCATGAAAGGAGTTGGAGAATTCAATATTTTCATTAAATATTAAAAAAACTAAAATACATCACTTACATTTCTAATATATCTATATATTGTATGCAATTGAGATGGATTTGATATCAAAATTGTGAAAATGTCTTATGAGTGGATGTAAGCTAATTCTACAAGAGATAAGAATGTGTACAAATTGCATGCAAAATTTGTCTCCTACAAGGAAAACCCTTCCTTCAATAATGTACCATATAAGAATGCCTAACTCTATACTTGAAATAATGTTCAAAGCTTAGAATAGATGAATATGTATATGGTTTCTATAAGAATGAAGGTACATTTATCAAGGAATATTTTCAAATTACATTACCCAAAACCATAGACAACACATAACACATAGAAAGTAATTTAACTACTCCACTATAGAGATAATGAGATGATAATATGAATTCATGCTTTCTATAAATCCTTGTTGGATTACATGATGTATATAAGATCTACCTATTTCATACCAAAAGGGGGATATAAAAAGGAGAGGAGTAAAAAAAAACTATTAAAGGAGTTGGAGAATTCAATATTCTCATTAAAGATTAAAAACACTAAAACCGACACTTCCATTTCTAATATATCTATATTTTATGAAATTGAGATGGAATTGCTATCAAAATTGTGAGAATGTCTTATGAGTGGATGTAAACTAGATCTACAAGTGACAATAATGTTTACAATTTCTATAAACAATTTGTCTCCTACAAGATAGACCCTTCCTTTAATAATGAAGTTTGTTATTGATTTTTCTCTAATATTACAAAATAGAGAATAATTATTGCTAACAACCACTCAAGTTCATTGCTTTTGTGTTTTGGACCATTTCCCATACTTCATGAGGCAAACCTGCTCCTACTCAACCTCTAGATGGAATGTAATCCGTTTCTATTGTTGCCAATTTGGATACCTACAAACATGTCTCCCACTAATAACATATAAATCTTGAAAAAGACATGCATTGACCACTTGTACTATAAGAAAAATGCTTACAAGTTTGGTTTCTATTAAAAAATAAACTTTATGATTTTGTCACACAAGAATAATCTATAATGTTTATGAAAATACATATTTTTACTAATTTTATTTTATAAAGTCATTTTGTTTACATACTTTATTATGGACATTTCAATATAAGAACTAGATCTACATGTCCAATTTTAATATAATGTATGTGATATTGGTTTTCAATACCTAAATTATGAGTTTCCAATACTTAATATATCAATTTCTAGTACATGAGATATTGTTTTCCAATACTTAGAGTTATGAGAAAGGATCGATGCTCTCTCCTTTCATCACTTGAATCCCTCTAATGCAAGAAAGGGGAGATGTTGTTTCTCCTCATCATGTGAAAGACTAAATTCTCAAAAAAAAAATGCATGTGTTCTTCCTCCTCATTACTAAATACCCTGAATTAAAGAAAAGGTGGGTGTAATTTCTCTTCATTGATCAAATGCCTAAGAAAAAGAATACACTCTTTATTCATTGTCACTCAAATCCGTAAATGGTGCCTAAATGGTGAGAAAAGCAGGTTCTCTTTTTCCTCATCCATTATGATATCATAAATGGCATACGCTATTTCTTCTCGTTACTCAAATGTTTGAATTATGAGTTAGGACATGTTCTCTTTATCATTATCACTCAAATTACTAACTTGTGAGATAAGGATTCAAGTATTCTCTATAATTATCTATCCAATGCCTAAAGGTCATGTTCGTTTACTCTTCATCACTTCAATACCAAAATTCTACATTACAAGATTTGTCCATCTACAAGGTTGCATCCTTGTCAGCCCTGGTCTTATGATTGTTACCCATGTGTTATTATTAAGCTCTACCTTATGGTTGTTACCCAATTATGAGATGGTTTTGAAGGTTGTAATCTATTTACTTGATTAAGTACATTTTTTTAGTTAATCAATTCTTATAAATAAACAAAAAAATATATAACTTCAAGGAGTCCACATGTAAATGGTTGGTTGAAGTGTAAACATAGATTTGGAGGAGAGTGACAACCATGAAGAAATCATGTCATTTTGAACTCACAAGTGAACAACTCAACTTTTGCTATAAAGCACAAATACTATACATACATTTAAAATTTCTTTTTAAGCTTAGTTTCCTTAGCTTAGGTTCTATTCTATGTTATTTTAAGATAGATTGTTGTCGTTTTAAGACTCCGATTTTTTTCTATATTGCTTTCAATTTACACTGTGAAAATAAAATTTCCATTTTCAAGAGAACAAGGAAAATCTAAAATAATATGAAAGAGTAACTATTTCTAAGACATTACCCCTATGAAAACATACACCCAAATTCTCAATAATCTCCTCACTATACCATTTTTCTAGAAATAATTCCAAAAAGTTATTCAATGGAAATTCAACCCGTGTAAATAATGGTAATAGTTGTACAAATTTGAAATGAATATGAAAAGTCACCATCAAGAATTGGGGCTCTTCACTCTTTGTATGAGTGTATTTGCAGAAACATCTAAGCAAGGTAGATAGAAAAAGCTTGTGGACTTGTGATATTCGCTGAGAGCAAAAGGAGTTGGAGGGTTTTGAAGGGAGTAAGATGCTAAAGCCTTGTGGGGTTGGTGTGACTCGAAATCCTACTCCTACTTCTCCTTGAGAGTCCTTACTTCCTAAGGACAAAATGTCTCTCAGCCCCAATTCCAAATCTTTTCCTGAGGCCAAACTGTCTCTCATCCCCAATTCCAAAGCCGATGCATGAAAGCAACATTACAAAGTGGCAGTTGATACAGAGGAGGCGCATCGCGGGAGGGAGGAAAACATGGAGTAGATTCAAAAGTCTAACCAAGAGGAAAGTCTACTGAGAAAACATAGATAAGGTGTTCCGTCTGCTCCCCATCCTCATCCCTCTAGTGGCCATGATCAACCAATTTCACTGGAACAAAAGGTGAATTTTTTAACAGTGACTTAGTTTGTTAATGAACAATCTAGTGCTTGCTGGAGTCATATTTAGATATACATATATTGTTGCTTATTGAAATAATTTCTACTACCTTTCTATTTTAAGGTTTGTTGTTACACCAACACCCCCTAGTACAAAGGTTTGTTGCTACACCAACACCCCGTACTACCTTTGTATTATAAGGTTTACCGTTACACTAACATCCCCTTTGGGAATTGAAGTTTCTTATTGAAATAATTCATACTACCTTTGGACTATAAGTTGTTTGTCGTTACACCTACACTCCCTATGAGGGAATTGGACCTGAGACCTAAAAATGTTTTCCTTTACACCAAAACCTGCAAATGTTGATGAACATTTGAAACCAAGCACAAGACCCTATCATCAAGATATTCCCATAAATAAAGTTGTCACACCATGCTGTTGGATCTAAGATCTACAAAGAAAATAATACACTGAAGATATTAACAAACATTCATAAATGAACACAAAAGTTTACTGTGGTAAAACCCCCAAGAGGGAAACATCCATGAGCAATGGTATCGGTCTTCCTTATTATTCAATGAATGAATATTACAACAACTTACAACTCTCCGACTCTTCTCTATGAGAATACAAGAAATATATACATTTATTTCACGATTACTCTTAACTGAACAAACTAAATTAATTCAGTAAGTCCGTTATGGAGCCATCGAGAGAACGGTTGTCATCTATTTCCAACAATATCCACCTTGACAATAGTTTACCTAATACCTTGCTCATTTCTCTATTTATCACCTTTCCTGCAAGCCTAGAGAAGATAGGAACCACCGTAGCTTCTGTAAAGTAATTGGCTTTGTGAACATGTCTGCACTATTCTTTTCAGTGTGAACCTTTTCAAGAACCACTCCACCTCCATCAAAAACATGTCTAACAAAATGGTATTTTACGGGAATATGCTTTGTATTACTGTGATAAGATAGATTTTTAGCCAAATGAATAGCACTTTGACTATCACAAAAAACTTTTATAGTGTTCTGAACTTTTCCTAACTCACCCACCAAACCTTTTAACCAGACTGCCTCTTTGCAAGCATGCGAAGCAGCTACATATTCTACTTCTGTAATGGATAAAGCAACAATATTATTAAGCTTTGACATCCAACTAATAGATCCACTTGCAAGAGTAAAGACATAACATGAAGTTGACCTCCTCTTGTCCAAATCACCTACAAAATTGGAATCAACATAACCACAAACTTCATCACTGCAACCATCAAAAGTGATACAATAGTTGCTTGTGCCTCTTAGATACTGAAGCACCTATTTCACTGCTACCCAATGCTCTTTTCCTAGATTTTCCATGTATCTACTGACAGCACCAACTGCATGTGAATTATCTAGTCTTGTACTTATCATCGCATACATTAGACTTCCTACTGCATTAACATATGGTATATGAGACATATGTTGCTTTTCTTCATCATTTTTAGGACTCAAACCTGAAGAAAGCTTGAAATGAGAAGCTAAAGGGATATTCACAGGTTTCACCTTATTCATACCGAATCTCTAAAGTATTTTCTCCACATACTTCTTTTGTGATAACCACGTCTTTCCATTTTTCCTGTCTCTATGTATTTGCATTACCAAGATCTGATTTTCTGCTCCTAGATCCTTGATATCAAATGTCCTAGCTAGCTGAGCCTTTAACCTACTGATTTCAAACATGATCTTGCTTGCGACAAGTATGTCACCAACATATAACACCAAACTAATGAACATGTCATTTTCCAACGTTTTAAAGTACACACAATGATCATACTCACTCCTGGTAAAATTATGATTCACCATGAAAGAATCAATTTCTTGTACCATTGCTTGGGAGACTGCTTCAAGCCATACAATGATTTTCTGAGCTTTCAAACAAACCTCTTGTTGTGATTCTGAACGAACCCTTATGGTTGTTCCATGAAAATTTCCTCATCTAAATCTCCATGTAAGAACGTTTTTTTGACATCTAGCTTCTCTAACTCCAAATCATACGAGGAAACTAGTTCCAACAAAATTCTGACAGAAACAAGTTTTACAACTAGTGAAAAAATCTCATGAAAGTCAATACCTCCTTTCTGAGAAAACCCTTTTGCAACCAGTCTCACTTTGTACTTCAGTATAGTGTCATCAACTCCTTTCTTTAGCTTGTACACCCATTTGTAGCCAACCACTTTCCTACTCTTTGAAAGTTTCACAAGATCCCATGTCTTGTTCTTTGCCAAAGAATCCATTTATTCTTTCATTGCAAGTTTCCATTTGTCATTATCAGACACTTTCAATGCTTTTTGATAACTGTAAGGTTCTCCTTCATTAGAAATGAAATCAACAGATGTGAAAAAATCATCATAGCTTTTTGGAAAAGTTATGTCCCGTGTAGATCTCCGTAGAGATTGTTGTGGTATCTCCTCTATTTTTGTCTGCTCATCCTCTTCTTGAGGAGCATCCTCATGAATATCCTTTGTTATAGCTTATTTTACCACTCCAGGTGAATCACACTTTGTATGGCCTTCCCCTGTCCCGCTGCAGACTCCTTAGACCCCATGGACCATTTTTTGTCCTTTGATGTTTCCTTGACCATCCCTAAAAACATGTGAAAAATGATACATGTGACTTTCAAACCTATAAGCGCATATATACGCAAGTTTGACCACTAAAACCGCGTACATCAGGATGTGTACAAAATCCAAATCCTTTTGGAGTTTTCCTTGACATGGATCCGACTCACTTGACTCCTGGCCTTCCCTATGCCTTGAGATCGCTCGGATTCAACCTTTCATTACCCCTTTGAAAAGCTATATAAGGAACTCTATGGTACATTGAAGGCACATGAGAAAATTGAGAGAAAAGAAACTATAGTCCATTGTTGCCGGAACTTATGCTTGAGTCTGCATCCCTTTGTCCCTTGGAGCACTAGTGTGTTCTTCCCAAGCTTGCCTTTTTCTTGTGAGCTTGCTATCGAGAGATAGAGGATTGAGGTGGTGGAGGCCCAAGTGGGGGAGTCAGTTTCTCTAGTTCGCAGATGTGCCGTCAAAGGTTGTATCTTGTAATCTCTGATTTATATTAATAGAAATATCTTTTCCTGTCCAATAATGTGTGGTTGAATGAATATTTTATCCATTGGATTATGTCAAATGCTTATACATTATTGATTATATATGCTAGAATAGATCTAACACCTTGATATATAGAATGCTTGTATTGTTTACTTGTTGTTGAGGAAGTAATCTATCAATTCAAGCCGAAGTTGGAAAGCTCAACGAGAATCTACTTCAACCGTCCGGAATAAGGTACGAGGTCTGATCCTTTAGTGTTAGACATTTACTTTCTATTGCATATTGGAAAGGATTGATTTTTGGAGTCAAGCTATCTATTGTGATACCCCAAGCCACAGGAATTTCTCTCCATAACAGAATTGGCGACTCTGCTGGGGATTTCCTAGTAGTTGTCCTTTGGGGGTTGTTTATCGGCATTCAATGAATTTGAATTGCTCTTTCTCTCTTGTTTCTGTGTCGGGTCTGGGGTCATGTATGCCTGGTAGTGTCAGATTGGTGTGAAGTTTGTCTCATCTTGTCTATTTTCCTCGATTTTATGCACCTTTCTTCATGTATGCAAGTTTTTAACTCACGGTTGCGTATACACACGGGTTTCTCTGTGATTTCCATGTATACATGCGGGTTTACTGCGAACAGTCGTGTATGCCCTTAGTTTTTCATTTTTGTGGAAGTTAAATGGTCGCTAGGTGAAGTTTGATGTTTTCTAAGTCTCCTTTGGCACTGCCTGAGTCTATTTATACCTTTGTTTCTGACCAGAAACGTTTTTTTAGGCTAATTTTTTTTTAAGAAGGTTCTTGTCATGGCATTTTTTATTTTTTGTTTGGGATTAGTGCGTTAGAGTTCTTTTACCTTAGTGCTTTGCTTGATTTCTATTTGAGTGTGCTTGCAGAGTCTAGGGGTTGTAGAATCATTCTTTTGCTTTTTGTATCTCATTTTATTTCAAAAAATCCAAAAACATTTGCTTATCATTATGCATTGCATTTTGCATTTTGCATTGTACTTGCACTAGATTTGCTTTGGAGTACTAGTTAGGACTTCATATAGGAAAGTTTGCATTCATCATTTGAAGAAAAAATGTGCATTTCACATAGTAGCATACCCTGTTTTCATGGACACAATGCATTTGCATTGATTGTTAGGTGTGCATTTTACTTCATGTTGTGTCATAACACTATTAGTTGCAGGTCATATCCCTATTTTGAGTAATAAATCCAATTAAAATCAACGCTAAATTAAAATGAATTACACTCTTTTCTTTTCTAGGGTGCACCAACAAGCTTAGGTTTTAGGGTCTTGGAATAGTTCATTGTGATTAAATTCTCCAAGACAACTAAACAACAACATGTATGTGTCTGTCCAGGTGAGTGTGTGAAATCCTTGGTATAACTACTGTTTCTCAGGATCCTCCTCTCAAAAGGGAGTTAAGCACGAGGCAGTGTGAGCGGTTATTGATTGGGATGACCCTTAGTCATAACTGAGTAGCACCGGATATATTTCCAGGATTGTATCCGTATCTGGGGGCTCTTTCGAGAGTTTCGGGCTTTGCTACACTGCCCATACAATCAATCCCGTCTGTGACTGTCCACCTGAGCATTGATTATATTGAGGTGACCTTAGTGGCCTTACCTAGGATATCGAGGGGGTACTTTGCAGGGGTTATTTTGTAGGTGTCTCGGCCAGGTTGGGGTCGGACAGCACAGTCTCTTTACGTGTTGAAGCTGAGGGCCACAATAATTGGTTATGTACCTTCACTTGTTGTGTATGGGAGTCTCAAGCCTCTCCTAGGCAAGACATACCTGCTTCATTCGAGAGCTCACTTATCCAGCCCTTGTTTTCTTGCATTTGGCTTTAGATTTTATTAGTGGTTTCTTTGTGCACGATAGTTTGCCTAGGGTTTGCGTAAATAGAGATTCTTTTTTATTTTTTGAGTCATTATGGATTCGGGTGCGGCTCCTCGCTGTTCTCATCGTTTAGCAGGACTTCCGCCTTCTACTTCTCCTCCTCCTTTGGGAGAGAGACCTAGACAGTCCAGGCGAACTATCTCACACATTGATTCACACACCATGGGAGACCATATAGAGGAGATTCCTAAACCACCTTCTCCCTTTCATGTTGACGATGGGGAGTTTATTCCTACTTACTATCCTTCACCCGACTTGGCTAAGTTAGGTCCTGTAATTTATGAGATAGGACCTAGAACTAGACTTGATCTATGTTCAGTCCGGTTTGTTATATGAGATTATTCCCAACGCTCCACGTTCCATTTTCGACCCCAAAGTCAAACCTGGACCAGATGTCGATGACATTGTGGGTTGTGCAAGTGCGAAACCTGTGGATTCGGTTGCAAAACAAGTTAGTCAATTATCAATCAACCAATTTGCTTTGCGACAAGCTACGACTTCATCTCAACCCGCCCAAATGGTGAGTGTACTTTCTGTGCAATCGTCGGACCAGAAGGGTAACCAGCAGCCCGGGTGGAATAGAAAAAAGGGTAAAAATAATCGTAAGGATGGGAATAAGAATGAGAATGCTAATAGTAATGACAAGAACGACCAAAATGCTGAGGGGGACAAGCAAGCTAAACGTAAGGTTAAGTTCCCTTGCAAGTTATGTAAGGATGATCACCTCACTTACTTGCGCCCTTGTATTGAAGAAGCCTCGAGATTCTTAGCACAGGGCCCAGCTGTGCTAACTAACCCTTTACCGCATAATCAAAAAATGAACTCGAGGTCCCATGACCAGTATGGTGGTGATCAAGATTCTCTAGAGGGTAGTGGTTGTGGTTGCATTAACATGGTACGTGCTGCGAAAGTTGTGACCCGTGCGAAATATTATGGTTCATCACAACCCAGCCCAAGTAAAGAGCCTGATCCACCAGGGTCCCCTTTGCGTATTGAGAAACCTATGGATAAACCTGAAGCTGCACCTCGCATTCCTAAGGGAGTCCTTAAGCGTTTGGGGCATAATCCAAATTCCCGAGCCACCCAGAACTATTCAGTTGTCGAGGATTTGGGCCACACTCCTTGTGCGATGTTTGCATTGGAAGTGCTTCAGAGTTGTCCTTTGCAAATGAAGGAATTGCTTTCTGCCCTTGGTGTGAATGACGATAATTCTTCCTCCGTGATCAAATTTGAAACCGCAGGACTCCAACCTCACTTGCCTTACTATGTGTCTCTTTTGATTCACGTAGAATGTCTTAATATGATCATCAAGTGCACTGTGATTGACGAAGGAACTGCTGCTTCTATGATGTCTTTATCATGTTGGAAGGGTCTGGGTTCCCCTGAGCTGTCTAAATCAGTGACCATGTTAATTGCATTCGATGGGAGATATTTTAGGTCGCACGACATCCTTCCTTCCCTTAAAGTCCATTTGGGAGGGAAGATCGTTGTGATAGAGGTTGAGGTGGTTGATGCACCCCTTGACTACAATATCTTGCTAGGTAGGAATTGGATGTACATTATGCAAGTCGTTGCTTCTTCCCTGTTTCGCGTTGTATGATTTCCACATAATGGGAAGATCGTAACAATTGATCAAATGAAATTCAAGAATCTGTCTGTTACCGCATCTTTGGGAGCTTCGATCCCGATCGTTGAACACTCTCAGCTGGCAACTGGGAGTGTGGGTGTAGGCATGTATCCATCCCTCATGGAAAGCTTTAGTTGTACTGCACCGATCCTTATGATAGGATCTAGTTCCGATGAGGCTTCGACATCTACGAGATCGACGTCTTTTCACACGAGTCATATGGAATATCCTTGGATTCTTCCTACACCGAGTACACTGAGTGAGCCCGTCGTGACGGACGTGCTGTTTCCTGCAACTATGATAGCTTATCAAGCTAATCTCAAGTGTGTTGCAGAGCCTAGTCATTCCTCTTCGCGAATGGAAGAGGAGGACCCTTATGTGCTACCGGCATGGGCAGTACAGTATTCTCACGCACACAACTGCCTTGATATGGTTTTCCCTTCAGATGAAGCAATTATTGAGGCTATGTCAGGAGTTGAGCCACCATGGGAGGAACTCCATCATAGATCGTACTTTCTTCCCGAGCTTGACCACTTGGAGCATGAGGATTTTAGGGTGGTTCTTAGTCAGAGAGTTGGTAGTCCTATGGTTCCATTAAGCTCTCCTAGTCTGATGGCTGATGGAAACATGGCGAACATATCTTCAATGATTCCTATCAACATCTCTCGCAATATTGGCATGATAGAGAAAGTCTATATTGGGGTGAAATGTTCCCATGCTGAGATTCTAGAATACACCGATCTATTTAAGGAATTCCGTGATATTTTTTCTTGGTCTTACGACGAGATGCCAGGTATTGACCCTTGTATTGTCAAGCACGAGATTAAGACTTACCCCAACGCTAAGCCTGTTCGACAACGGTTGTGTGCAGTGAATCCTAGGAAAGCACCCACAATTAAGGCATAGATAGAGAAGCTGTTGAAAGCCGGTTTCATCTATCTCGTTCCCTTGATGAAGTGGGTTTCAAACCCTGTTCCGGTGGATAAGAAGCAAGGAGCGATCCGCATATTTACTAATCTATGCGATTTGAATCATGCATGTCCTAAGGACAATTTCTCCACACCATTTATTGATCAGATTTTGGATGAGTGTGCAGGTAGCGAGGTTTTTTTCTTCATGGATGGCTTTTCTGGATATAATCAGATATATATTAAACCTAAGGACCAACATAAGACTGCATTTATTTGTCCTTGGGGAACGTTTGCATATTGGAAAATGTCGTTCGGCCTTAAGGAGCTACATTTCAGTGGGCAATGACCTTGATCTTCCACGATCTCAAGTCAATTATCGAAGTATTTTTGGATGACCTTGTTGCTCATTCTCATATGAGAATGCGTCATCCCTATCACTTGAGATTGGTATTCGAAAGATGCCGGCACTATTCGATTATATTAAATCCTCATAAGTGCATATTTTGTGTGAAGTTAGGTCATTTGTTAGGATTCATCGTCTCTAAAGAGGGTATAAGAGGCGACCCTCTGAAGGTTGAGGCAATACTTCAGTTGTCTCCCCCAAAGAATATTCGTCATCTTCAGTGTTTGCAAGGCATGGCAAATTTCTTACGAAGATTTGTTGCCAACTTTTCCAATTTGACTAGAGGCTTCATGCGTCTCTTAAAGAAGGACACCCCCTTTTATTGGGATGAGCGAGCCCAAGAGTCCTTCGATGCACTCAAGCGAGCCCTAGCATCGGCGCCGGTGATTAGTCCCCTAGACTATAGCCATGATTTTCTATTTTATGTGGTCGCATCATTAGAGACGATTGGTATGGTTTTGGTTCAAGAGGATGAGGAGCTCCAATAGCATGTCATATATTATTTGAGTCGGAACCTTATTGACACAGAGATTCGTTATTCTAATGTCGAGAAGCTTGCTTTAGCTACCGTACATGCGGCTTAGCAGTTGAGACATTATATTTTCCTTCACCAGACCTTGGTTATAGCCCATGTCAATCCATTTCAATTCGTCCTCAGCTGAAGGATGATTGGAGGAAAATATAATAAATGGATTGTCATTCTGCAAGAATTCGATCTCGAGTTTGTTTCGGCAAAATCGGAGAAGTCTTTAATTTTTGTAGAGCTTATATTGGGTTTCCTGAGCGAGGCCGAGCAGTTGGTTTGTGAAGATACGTTTGTCGATGGACACATCTTCTTAATATCAACTTTAGACCCATGGTATGGGGATATCATAATATATTTACAAACATTGAAGACCCCTACCCACCTCTCGCGAGATGAACGATGACGATTACGTCACATCTCTAAAGAACTACCTCATAGTGAATAACACTTTGTACCGCCATGGGGTAGATTCCATTTTACGACGTTGTTTAACTCATGAAGAGGCTGAGGTTGTGCTAAATGATTGCCATGGAGGGGCGTGTGGTGGTCATTTATCTGGGCTTTCTACAGCTCAAAAGATTTTAAGAGCGGGTTATTTCTGGTCATCGATCTTTAAAGATTGTGTTGATACGGTCAAGAGGTGCCACCCTTGCTAGGTGTTCGCACGTAATATGCACTCGAAACCTGCCCCATTACATCCCATTATTACCGCCGGTACCTTCATTAAGTGGGGGCTCGATTTTATGGATTGCAACCCAGTTTTAGCTGGGGGGCACCATCATATTATAGTGGATGTTGATTACTTCACGAAATGGGATGAGGCTATGCCTATAGTAAAATCCAACGGTGGGACAGCTGCTCACTTCGTATTCAACCAAATTATTACTCGGTTCAGGATTCCAAAAGAGCTTGTCACTGACCATGGCTCCCACTTTCAAAACCGTATGATGGAAGAGTTGGCATCGAAGTTACGGTATAATCAAGAGCATTCCTCTTCTTACTACCCTCAAGTGAATGGACAGGTAGAGGTAGTGAATAAATCACTCAAATCCATTCTCCAACGAACCATTGCACAAAGCAAGAATAATTGGCACATCATGTTATATCCTGCTTTGTGGGCATATCAAATCTTTGTTAAGACTGCCACTGGTTTTTTTCCATATCAACTTGTACATGGAGTGGAGTCGATATTGCCGGTTGAATGCAAGATTCCTTCTTTGAAGCTAGCTGTAGAACTCTTACCAGACACTTCACCATTGGAGCAGTGTTTGGTTCACCTTGAGCAACTTGATGAGCAGCGTCGGGATGCCTTGGTGGCTCTAGAAGTCAATAAATGTCGCGTAAAGGTCTAGTACAATAATTCTGTCCATCCAAGGAGGTTTAGTGAAGGAGACTTGGTCCTTTTGTGGGATCAACTGAAAGAACCCTTGGGGGCAGGGAAATTTAATCCTATGTGGCGGGGTCCTTATGTGGTCAAGCGTGTGTTAGAGAAGGGTGCGAATGAGTTAGTGGATTACGAAGGAACGGCCTTGGCGGAGCCTAGAAATGGGCTCTATCTCAAGAAATACTATGCAAGATCTTCAGCTAAGGCTGCTTATTGTATATTATTGTACAGTTTTGCATAGTTAGGTCTTTTTCTTATCGTGATCGGGTTTGTGATTAGTTTCCATTTTTTTTGGCAGATGTCAATGGAATCTTCCACCTACATAGGATTCGCAGATGGTGCAAGCCATCACACTCAACACTCGGCGTCTGCTACTTGGGTGATTTATACTCCTATGGGTCAGGTACTGTCTTCAGGAGGCATATGTCTACGGCAATGTTCCAACAATGTTGCTGAATATAGTGCCATTATTGAGCTTCTACAGGATGCCATTTCACATGGCGTTCTCTCTCTTGAGGTATGTCTTGATTCGGAGTTAGTAGTGTCACAGCTTAATGGTTTGTACCATGTTAGAGATCCGACGTTATTGAGAAGATTCTTACGTGTGAGATTGTTAGAATGACAATTTGACAATATAACATATATACATAATCCAAGAAATAATAATCAAGTTGCTGACTCATATGCTAACTACGTGTTAGATTGGCATTTGTTTCATTCACAGTAAATTAATCACAAACATAAATTTTACACTTGTAAATAAATAAACCGATCACCATAAAAATTTTATATATAAAAACCAAAATGTGATAATACATAGTGTCATGATACAAAATTGGGGCTCTCGAGCCACCAACATATAATACATGGTAGTACAAAATGTATACACTCCCAGGTGTCTAATCCTGTGGAGGAGGAGGAGGGTTGTGATCATGGAAGGTCACTACGGCTCTAGCTAGCCGTCGGAATAATCACACCCATGTGCATGGTACACCCACCACTTGCCGCTGCATAGCCTCAGGCAAGTCCTCGACTTGCGCCATGGGAACCCTATGTGTCAGTCTCACAAAATTGGTATGAATGCTCAGGAGCGTCCGCTCCGCATCCACACCTGTGATATCATCTCCTCTTCCCCTCCGTCTATGACATGGGAAGCCTTCTAGCCATTGTGGTCCTAAATCTGCACATAAATGGTAGATGTCACTATGTATTGTCATGCAAAAATATGTCTTTTTGATTCCATATAATCAAGAAAACACAAAAAAAAATTAAATAACTCAAAAAATTTAAAAAAGAGAGGGTCGAGATTTGTTACCTATATCGCCATATGCCGATCCTGGTGGTAGCAGCATGTCCAGGTCCCCCCGAAAATCTATCCCTGCATAGGGGTAGTCATCGATGGAAACTATCTGTCGTCGCAACCAAGGAAAGAATTTAGCTGGATATGGGTTGGCCACCCTACCACCCCCCAGTCTGCGCATAGCATATGCCCAACGCCGTTGGGCCGGATCACGAACCCCGTGCAGAGGAACGTCCACTTTGGGGTTCAATCCTGCAACACGCTCAAAGAAAAATGTGCTCAAAATACTATTGAACCCAAAGTTCCGCACTCTACCTGCCTTACACTCACTGAGCTGATGTTTCATGTTGCTCAGTAGTGTAGTGCTCCAGTTGTAAATCGTGGGTCTCATGCACTCCACTACATAGAACATCAGAGGCCGCGAGGCCTGTTGGAGTGATTCCAAGCCTGCTATCCTGCCCAATGTCAATAGTATGGCCTTTAGGCCTAGCACCTGTATAGTGTTGGTAGGGACCTGACTCCCCACCTTCTCTATGTCTGGATAGCAGTACACTGCAATGTACTCGTCGATAGTCAGGCCACCTCTTGTCCCACCACAAGAATGAAGGTTCACTACTTCCCCTTGTCTATAAAGCCCTGTAATGAAGTATATGTCCTCCACCTCTATAGTGAGGGACATCCCATCTATCTGGAAGGACTCCGAGTCTGAATCCCAGTAATCCACCAGCATCTATGATAGTCTTGGTTTGGCCCTCAAACCACCAAGACACCAAAACTTGTAGAGTCTGCATGTACGTAGAGCTTGTTGAGCCATTAGATCGGCCCTTACTGCTTCCTCTACCTCACCATGTTCACGCTCTCTCCACTCTTGGACCATCCTGCACAAGAAATTGCAAATTTTCCCATTAGATTATTGAAAAAACCTTATGCGTGGCCTCATACGCAACTGTTTTCAAAACAACTATGTATGTACACGGGTTTGGGGGCATTTTTTGCGTATATGTAGCCCTATACGCGGAAAAACCCTCGATTTCTGCATGGGCTGCAACGCCCATTTTAGTTCAGCCTAGAAAGCTTAATTGACCATGGAATTTCATAAAAATTGCATCAAAATGAAAGAGAAGAGCATAGGTAAATACCTGGAAGAAACAGTAGTGGATACCGCCGACTGGATCTCCTGGAATTCGTTGTTGAAAATCTAAGCTCAAATGGGTAAAAGTTTCAAATTTTTTATAATATTTTGAATTGTTTACTATTTATAGAAAATTTTCAAATATTTGAAATTTTTTACCCCCTTTCCTATAGTTTCGACATTCTCTAACCATTTTGGACTGTTGTTGACATAATTCATGATGTAGAGGACCTTTTTTAGTGTCGTTTCAGCCGTTGGATTGACTCGTTCGTGCCGATCTCAGGTATCATGTTTAAACTGACATATAGGTTAGGTTTCATTACCATTTTCATTTTGCATAACCTTATGACCATCTCATCATTACCTTAGGTACGAACCCACTCTATTATGTCACGGAACCTTCTTGTTGCTTTAGAAGTGGCATGATATGAGTGGTAGAGATGCACCTTACATGTGTACCCTAGTTAGCACCTTATTTGCATTTGGTTCCCATGCTGACGTTTTCTCCTTTAGGGTGTGGGAGTCTGTTGTATATTACCGCCATGACATTTCCCAAGAGCCTCACACTCCTCTTGATCTTTTGCTGGCCTATTTCCCTCCGGACTCCCTCATGTCAAGTTGTGAATGCATTATCATGAGCTTTGCCTGCTTTATTGAGCTTTGTGCCGGCTCCCCTGACATTGCGTATTCATCCATATAGCCTGAGCTTGTCTCATGTCTAGCCATGTAGAGCCATCTTTTATATCCTTCGCAGCTTGTTTCCCTTTTACCGGGAGGGGATTTTCCCTCGAGTGTCGATATCCTACACATGTATCCTTGCATTGAGCATAGGTATGTTCCACTGCTTGGAACTAGTTTGTTTTCCCTTATGACACTTGTCTCCTCCTAGTATGTAACTAAAAAGCTATTTTATTCTTTTTTCAAGCTTTTTAAATAACTGAAAAAGTCCAAAAAAAAATCAAAAAACCAAAAATCCGGACAAGGAAAGATGTTATCTATGGCAGCTGTCGAGTCATGTCGCCTTTGAACAGAGCACTGTATATCACATCCATTGGTTGGGTTATAGTTTTACTTTAGGAGCTGTACTCGTTTATCTGAATTTATCTCCACCGACTGGTTAAGCTTCCAGTCCCTATGGAGCCTCTATCGATGCCTCCTGTGTCGCAAAGATGTCCCAAGTTGTATATCGAGCTATGCTACCTTCATTCAGTCACCATACGCCATTATGCTCTTGTTTGAAGGAAGTTGAAGCCTGAGTCGGCCATTCCTCAGTTATCTTGACTTTGCATGTCGTCCATTCCCGGTACAGTTACTGGTTCGTGCACCTTATGATCGAGTCCTTCCACATTATATAGCTTTGTTGAGTACCTCGTGTTGGATGATGGGGGATGCCTTAATTCCCTCCTTCTAGAAGATTTCATCCCATCGACTTTAGATCATTTATTCTGGGATTGGAATCTAGAGTCATTTTGAGTGCCTTGAGACTTGCAGTCATCAGTGGCAGGTTCTCTCGCCATCGACAGTCTTTGGGAATACATCAATGTCCCCTGATCGATGGATCCTCTCAAGTGTTCGACCTCAACACATTTATTCACACTTGTTAGTTTGCACTCTAGTACCTTGATTCCCATTTTCATTATCGGTGCGTGATCTCGCTTCTATTAACGGTATACATTAATGACCGGTAATCAGACGATGGACTACTATGTTCGACCTCGACACCTTTATTCACATAGTAGGACATGTACTCATAGCGGTTTGTGTAGAATACCTTACAGATTGGTGGCATCTCTTATATGCTACCTCCTTGATCGTGTCAATGTTCATGAGATTTCAGCTCTCATGACTTGATTCCAGTATATGTCAGACATTTCCAGCCATTATGGAGATCTTGATCTATTATATATCTTTAGCCATTATGAAGATCATGGTCCTTTGTATACCTTCATCATGGAGATTTTGATCTATGTATATTGTACGTGGTGATGACCACTTATGTGATATCTTGTATCATGCCTATTCATGGCCATTGTACTCTTATGTATCCGGGACTGCTATATGTATATGCAGTTATATGCAGAGTTGTATTATTGTACTACGTTGATTGGATGGCTGGTCTTCCATTTGGGATCCTTCATCACTCCACTTCTGGGATGGACTTATAATCTATTTCAGCCATCGTATGACTCCTCCGACCTCACACATTAGGGGGCATCTATTATAGCTGATTTTACCACTCCAGGTGAATCACACTTTGTATGGCCTTCCCTTGTCCCGCTACAGACTCCTTAGACCCCATGTACCATATTTTGTCCTTTGATGTTTCCTTTACCATCCCTAAAACATGTGAAAAATGATATACGCGAATTTTAAACCTATAAGCGCGTATATACGCGGGTTTGACCACTAAAACCATGTACATCAGGATGTGTACAAAATCCAAATCCTTTTGGATTTTTCCTTGACATGGATCCGACTCACTTGACTCCTGGCCTTCCCTATGCCTTGAGATCGCTCGGATTCGACCTTTCAGTACCCCTTTGAAAAGCTATATAAGGGACTCTATGGTACATTGAAGGCATATGAGAGAATTGAGAGCAAAGAAACTATAGTCCATTGCTGCCAGAACTTATGCTTGAGTCTGCATCCCTTTGTCCCTTGGAGCACAAGTGTGTTCTTCCCAAGCTTGCCTTTTGCTTGTAAGCTTGCTATCGAGAGATGGAGGATTGAAATGGTGGAGGCCCAAGTGGGGGATTCAGTTTCTCTGGTGCACAGACGTGCTGTCAGAGGTTGTATCTTGTAATCTCTGATTTATATTAATAGAAATATCTTTTTCCGTCCAATAATGTGTGGTTGAATGAATATTTTATCCATTGGATTATGTCAAATGTTAATACATTCTTGATTATATATGCTAGAATAGATCTAACACCATGATATATAGAATGCTTGTATTGTTTACTTGTTGTTGAGGAAGTAATCTATCAATTCAAGCCGAAGTTGGAAAGCTCAATGGGGATCTACTTCAACTGTCCAGAATAAGGTACGAGGTCTGATCCTTTAGTGTTAGACAATTACTTTCTATTGCATATTGGAAAGAATTGATTTCTGGAGTCAAGTTGTCTGTTGTGATACCCCAAGCCATAAGAATTTCTCTCCGTAACATCCTCTTCATGGACATCCTCATGATTCCCCTTTGTAGATGACTGAGTATCAAACTGAACTTACTGAAACTGTGGTACATTAGCTTGTTTCAAATCATTACTCACATCTAAATTTGATAAAGAAAGTTCATTAAATGTTACATCTCTGTTTATGATGATTTTGTGGATAGTAGGATTCCACAATCTATATCCCTTAACACCATCACCATAGCAAACAAAGATTAATTTTCTTGATTTAGGATCTAGTTTGGAATGCTGATTTTTGGGAACAAGAGCATATGCTTCACAACCAAATACTCTAAAATTAGAATAATCACATTATTGACCTGTCCATACCTCTTCCGGAATTTCCAAGTCAATGGTCGTTGATGGTGATCGATTGACCAGGTAACAAGTTGTAAGGAATGTCTCTCCCTACAATTCCTGCTACAAGTTTGCATTACTAAGCATACTCCTTGCTCTTTCAAGAAGAGCCCTATTAAAGCGTTCAGCAACGCCATTCTACTGCGGAGTGTAAACAGTGGTCTTATGCCTCTCGATCCCATCCTTCTTGCAATAATTATCAATTTCCTTAGAAGTAAACTCGGTTCCATTATCTGTTTTAAGACATTTAGTAAACCTGCCAGAGCTCTTTTCAACCAAATCTCTAAACTGCTTAAATATATAAAAAAACATTAGTTTTTCTCTTTAACAAATAGATAAAAAGTTTTCTCGAGTAATAATCTATAAAACTGACGAAATATGAGGATCCCCCATAAGAAATTTTAGGATATGGTCCCCATATATCAGAATGAATATAGTCTAGGATACCTTTACTAGTGTGTTTTCCTGATTTAAATTTTTTTCTAGCTTGTTTACCATAACACAATGCTCACAAAACTTCAAATCTACGGATTTTAAACTATGAAGCAACTTCCAATCAGCAAGCACCTTCATTCCTCTTTCACTGATATGACCTAACCACTGATTCCATAGATGAGTGAAGTCTACTGCACAAACTGATGCTATTGTTGCATGATCGATTTTCGTTCTCCCTTCAATTTTATACAAGTTCCCAACTCTATTTGCCTTCATAACAACCAAGATACCTTTCGATTTCTTCATAACTCCACCTTGAACCGCAAATTTGTAACCAACATTATCAAGAACTTCCATTGATATCAAATTCTTCCTTAGTTTAGTTACATATCTCACATCTGTTAGAGTCCTAACAATCCCATCATGCATTTTGATTCTGATATTCCCTATCCCAAGAGTTTTACATGTAGCTTTATTTCCCATATAAAATATTCCATCATCTATATATTGGTATGTGTGAAACCAACTTCTATGAAGACACATGTGATGAGATGCTCCAGAATCAACTAACCAACCATAATGATATTATGAGACAGTAGAAGTAGTTAATGCCTCATCAATCATATCTGCTATGTTTGCCTCATTTGTAGAGTTCTCCTTCCTAGAAGCTTGCTTGCATTTTCAACAATCTTTTTTAAGATGTTCTGCTTTATTACAAAACCAACACTTCAATTTATTCTTTTTTCCCTTTGACTTTGATCTTGATGTACCCTTTGAATGTTGTTCTCTTTCATTGGTTCTTCCCCTCACAACCATTACTTCTGATGTCGAGTTTTTAAGACTAGATTTCTTTCGATTTTCCTCAAAAATTAAAGCTCTCACAACATCATCAAAGTTAATAGACTCAACAAAATTAAAAATGATAGAGGTTACAAAATGTGCCCATCACTCAGGCAGAGAGCACACCATTGAAATCACCTTGTCTTCAGAACTAATAATATCTTCCATACTAGACAACTGACAAACAAAAGCATTGAACGCATTCAAGTGATCAGAAATTTTTGTACATTCTTTATACTCAAGGTAAATAATTGCTGCCTCACCAGGATTAGGATTTTGTTTGTCAACGATTTACTCATATACAAACTTTCAAGTTTTGTCGAGAGACCTGTTGCTGTAGTTTCAGACACAATGTTAAATAAAACATCATCGGCCAAGCATAATCCAATAGCACTCAGACATTTTTCATCTATCTAGCTCCATTCTTTATTGAACATATCATAAGATTTCTTGGTTTTCCTACAAGTGCCTTCGCCACTCCCTGCTGTATCAGCGTATCCTTCATCTTGACCTTCCACAACTCGAAATTGATGCTCCCATTAAATTTTTCAATTTCAAATTTAATATTCTATGCTTTTGTCATTTTTTCAAGAAATTTTTCAGCTTTCCAATATATTCTAGAAACGAATTTTCTTAAAAATTTATTCTGAACTTCGAAATAAACAAAAAAAACTGAGTTTTTTCTTTATTCAAACTTCAAACTTTTTTAGCTTTATTCCATAAAACATTTCTTTATTCCATAAATAATAAGGACAGAAAAAATTTAAACGTTATCACTGTGCCAAAAAAGCAGCAGTAGTCTCGCAATTCACGTCCACAGGCAAGTTCAACTGCAACAGCAGCAACCAACGGCTAACAGACTCCACGCACCGACGGCGGCTGACAGACTCCGCAATCCTATGTGGGTTCGCTCCATGCAATTCTATCAGTTGCCAACAGTCAATACGGATCTGCGTTGGCTTTGCGTCCGCCTCCAGTCACTTTTGGGCAGAGACTCCAGGAAAGACACTCCTCTCTAGACGCCTCAAACAACGATTCTCTGCAGACAATTCTCTCCAGCACATAGATGCTTCTGGGCAGCAACGGATTCTCTTTCTTCACCAGCTTTCTCAACAGTCAGCAAATGCAGGCACTACCACACACGGTAGTATTGAGGTTCTATACATAGTGTTGGAAAATGTAATTACTCGCAGATCTCTACTTGGCTTCCAACCGACTCTATCAGAGTCTGTATAAGCTTCGATCTTGTCTGTGAGTCTGACAAGAATGAAAAGTCCATAAGTAGGCTACGTAAGTCAATCGAAGTTATTTCAGAATCTAAGTAGTTAGATAGATAGTTATTGCAGTGTTTAATGGAAAGTAAGTCGGCCTATGCTGAAGCAATTTTCAGAATTGCCTATAAATAGAAGATGCACATTGTAAATCAAGAGAGCGAGATACACAGAAAAAGATATACAGTTACGCAAACCAGCAGAGGATTCAAGGTGTGAAAGTGAAGTCGAATCTCAAGCTTCTGTGCATGTGATTTAGTCGGAGAGCTGAAGCTCTGTGGTCCGACGAGTTTGTAACAGACAAGTTTGTATTATCTTGTAATTCCGCATAGTTAATATATGAAATAGTTTGTGGTTGAATTCATGATTATTTGGCCGCACATGTTTCCAGATTTACTTCTGTAAATGTCTTTTACTATTACTGATAAGTAAAAGAACAAGAACCCATAGAAATCTCACCGCGTGAAAGTTCAAGTTTTACGGCACCTTGTTCGACTCAAATCTTCCTATAAATTTGGGCATATATATTTCATAAGTTATTTGGATTTGTAAACGTGGGTAGTTTACTTCATCTTACTCACAGGTAAAATCATTTGTAATTTCTTGAGTCTTTAGACTAAGAAATTTATTCTGCACAAACTTGGTCAAAGCTCCCAACATAGGCGAAGGTCGAAGCCACCAAATTTGTGTCGAAGCTACCACCTTGGTCGAAGCTACCAACTTGGTCACAGCTATTGATTTGTGTCGAAGATCACCAAACTTGGTCGAAGGTCGAAGCTCCGGAATTTGGTCGAAGTAAAAAGGTGGTCGCAGTAAAACTCCGTCAGAGTGAAGAGTGAAAAGTGAAAAGTGAAATTATTTTTAAATATTGACTGAGCGCTAAACCCAAGTTTAGTTGGCTCGGTTTTGGCTATCTGGTATCAGAGCGAGGTTATATCAGAGCGAGGTTTATACCAGCGCAAGATTTTAGGAAAGAAATCTTGTCTTAAAAAAGGCGGAAATTAATTTTCTGCGGAAAGTA
>LPNX010823927.1:418488-620125 GCA_001517045.1 Pseudotsuga menziesii | reverse complement strand
TGCAGTGTTTAATGGAAAGTAAGTCGGCAAGTAAGTCGGCCTATGCTGAAGCAATTTTCAGAATTGCCTATAAATAGAAGATGCACATTGTAAATCAAGAGAGCCAGATACACAGAAAAAGATATACAGTTACACAAACCAGCAGAGGATTCAACTTCTGTGCATGTGATTTAGTCGGAGAGCTGAAGCTCTGTGGTCCGACGAGTTTGTAACAGACAAGTTTGTATTATCTTGTAATTCCGCATAGTTAATATATGAAATAGTTTGTGGTTGAATTCATGATTATTTGGCCGCACATGTTTCCAGATTTACTTCTGTAAATGTCTTTTACTATTACTGATAAGTAAAAGAACAAGAACCCATAGAAATATCACCGCGTGAAAGTTCAAGTTTTACGGCACCTTGTTAGACTCAAATCTTCCTATAAATTTGGGCATATATATTTCATAAGTTATTTGGATTTGTAAACGTGGGTAGTTTACTTCATCTTACTCACAGGTAAAATCATTTGTAATTTCTTGAGTCTTTAGACTAAGAAATTTATTCTGCACAAACTTGGTCAAAGCTCCCAACCTAGGCGAAGGTCGAAGCCACCAAATTTGTGCCGAAGCTACCACCTTGGTTGAAGCTACCAACTTGGTCACAGCTATTGATTTGTGTCGAAGATCACCAAACTTGGTCGAAGGTCGAAGCTCCGGAATTTGGTCGAAGTAAAAAGGTGGTCGCAGTAAAACTCCGTCAGAGTGAAAAGTGAAAAGTGAAATTATTTTTAAATATTGACTGAGCGCTAAACCCAAGTTTAGTTGGCTCGGTTTTGGCTATCACATAGAAGATATTAAAACATTCAATGAGCGATGGTATTGGTCTTCCTTATTATTCAATGAATGAAGATGACAACAACTCTCCGGCTCTTCTCTACAATAATACAATAAATATATACATTTCTTTCACGATTACTGAACAACAAACTAAATTAATTCAGTAATATAAGCCTTAAAAGTATCAATTATTGTATCAATTATTGATATGTTAGTGTTGAAAGTGTTTATATTGATATGGTGCTAAATGTTTGTTACTGCTGCAGTTGAAGAAGAGTTTGCAAGAGATTACTTCTGCGCTTGGTTCTGATGATATCTCAACCAAGGAGGCTGTTGAACAATGTTCACCTACGAAACATATTATCTACGAGTCAGATTCTCCTTTTTTTTTTTTAAATTCATAAGAAGAGCATACAATGTGACCCCAATGAAGGTCATAACTTTATTGCAATCGAACAATCTTCCGAGCTTTTATTATTGCCTCCTCTTTGCAGATACTATTAATCCTACAGCGGGTGCAGTTATTGAATCCGGCGTAGTTCCTGTGCTTGTCGGTAATCTCAGGAGCGGTGATAAGCCTCACCTCAAGGTAAGATCCACTTGCTATATGCAGATTGATTGATAATATATCCATCTCTATTCGAAAATCAAATTTACCATGTCAATACATCCTTGGATATAATTTCATAATAATAGAAGTATTTAGATAAAGTTATATTGGCTTATAATTGTTATTTAAAGATACGATAACATTCGGAGAACAGGTAAAGTATAGCACGTCTTAAGAATTTTTTTATAGCTCTTAGTCCTCAATTGGTAGCTTTCATGAAATGAATCTAGATGCTTATTCATTATAATGTTCAAACAATTTGGATTTCACGAAGAAATTACCATTGCTTGCAATTCCAGGATTATCGAATACTTGTTTTTATGAAGTTTGGGAGTTTAATCATATGGCAAATTTTCAAGCGGGATTCGCTCTGTGGGGAATATGTGTGACGTAACATGCAGATTTCTTACCATAAATTCCTATTCATAGAAGTCTGGTCATGGATTTCAGGTGAAATATGTGTTTCCAACATTGGGGTATCTTATCGGTGTCGGTATGCAAGATGACGAAGTTATCTCTAGATGCATGCCGGGCCCTATCATATCTTTCTTATAGAAATAATTTGAAAATTCAGGCAATAATCGACGCAGGAATTTGCCCAAAGTTGGTGGAACTTTTGTGGTAAGTATTTTGGCATAGGTAATAAGTAGCTTAATTTATATGTAAAATACTTGTAGAAAATAAAAGGCTTGATTATTCTGACAATTAATTTAAATAAGATGCTTTTATTTTAGGTAATGATGATGTGCAGACTCAGGTAATTTTTCTTCCCAGATTCATCATACTTCTAAATTATTGAAATCCACATTTATCAAAATTCTAAAGAATAGATATTAGTGGTTTTGTTATACTCTATCAGTTGCAATTGGATTGAATCCTTGAGAATGGAAGCTCAAACACTGGTTGATTTACTTTTTTGGTTATAGCTTTGGTGGATTAATTTACTTTCTTGTTTAACCTTTTATTTTAAATTCTGTCGTGTGCAGGCTGTTATAGACAATCAGGTTCTTGTGCAGGCTGTTATAGACAATCAGGTTCTTCCTCGCATGTTGCATCTTCTCGCAGCCGAACAAGCAAACAAAATCATAATAGAAGATATATGTTGGACAATCTCCAATATTACTGTGGGGACAAAAGAGTAGATTCAGGTGGAAACGACTTTGTATTTATACTATTATAGCTTGTTACCAGTGTTTGAGTGTAACACAACACGATCCTTTTGTGTTAATGCACTTCATTTTCATTGCAGGCTGTGATCAATGCCCAAATATTTCCCCCACTTATATCCCTGCTAGCAAATGCTGAATTCAACATAAGGAAAGAGGCAGCGTGGGCAGTTTCAAATGCAGCTTCTGGTGGTAGTGATGAGCAGATAAAGTATGAATATTTTCTTTCTTTGCATAGGTAATTTCTTGCATCCATTTTTTCGATGATGCTTGGTAAATAACACGAGCTCTTTTTCTTTTTCTTTTACAGATACCTTCCCGTTCAAGGTTGCATACTGCCTCTTTGTGATCTTCTAACCTGCCCTGATCCAACGATTATAGCAGTCTGCTTTGATGGTCTAAGGAACATATTGAGAGCTGGCGAGACCGAAAATAATGCAGGCGTTACAGATATTAAAAAAAAATGTATATACCCGCCAAATTNCGATTATAGCAGTCTGCTTTGATGGTCTAAGGAACATATTGAGAGCTGGCGAGACCGAAAATAATGCAGGCGTTACAGATATTAAAAAAAAATGTATATCCCCGCCAAATTGAGGAGGTTGGTGGCCTGGACAAGATTGATCGGTGTTGCAAATCGTTAAATGTAAAAGTCTATGTAAACTCACTCATGCTCACATGTTAACAACTTTCTTACGTCATCTCAGACTGCAACAGCCAGAAATTCCACCTCATGGTCTTAATTTCATGTAGACACAGGATAAGGAAAGGTGTAGAGTTTTGACAAAATATTTAGCATGCTGTAACGTATTTAATTTGGGATTAATTTTATTTTATAATAAGTAATGATGGATGTAGAAGATGCAAGTCTTAGCCTTAATTAAGGGTTTTTTCCCAGCATTTGCAAAGAAAAATGATTCAAATTTGGTTGATCAATACTATTCAAATTTGTTTCTTAATAATTAAAAGTTCTGAATTTTTTTTTTAATGATATGGAGGTCTTGAGACTGGTTAATTATTGTATTTATCTATTACGGGTAAAATGTCCACTTGTTTCCAAAACTTCAAAACAAGTGAATGGTCCAGCCGAAAGAAAATTATAATTATTTAATATTCGAAAATTATAATTATTTAATATTCTTTTAAAAGCTTTAAAAGCTTTGTTGAATAATAAAGAAAAAAATTCTCAAATTAAGAGACTTTTTTTTTAACATTTATAATATTTTATTTTTCTTTATTTTCTACTTATTTATTATTTAAGTATATTTTTTTTAGTTTTTATAATATTTTATTTTCTCATATTTTTCTCATATTTATTTTATAACCATTTTCTTTTAAATGTAATAACATTTTTAATATTAACAATTTTTTAATTATTTTTATTTTAAAAGCATCTTTTATCACTTGACAATTGATATAATTGAACTTGATCTTGATGGTCTTAGCCAAAATGGAGCATAGCTTAAGAAATTGTTTTTAAAAAACTTACTGAACAATTGATATAATTGAACTTGATGGTCTTAGCCAAAACGGAGCATAGGTTAAGAAATTGTTTTTAAGAAACTTACTGAACACATACTTGTTTATATTCAATAAAAATCTTCGATAGTTCACTTTCAAAAAATGTATACGGTCTATGATCCCTCTTGATTGAATCTTTGCTGAAGCTTTTAGCTATTTTTGTGGCCATAGTGTTAATGAAAACTTGTATTTAAGGTATATTACAAAGGAAGTTAAAAAAGTTTATCCATTTTTGTTTTGTTAATATTAAATTAAAAGCGATAAATTGAAGTATATATATATAAAAGTTGTTTATTTTTCTATCAAAGTAAACTATGCGAGTTTTCACTAGGTTGGAATTATATAAAAAAACAATATTTTCGCACATAGCCACGATTAGAATCGTGAAAATAATTTGATCTTTCTAAATGTTAGAGTATACATGCCAAGAAATCAAGCACACTACGATCTATTTTAGCTCAAAAAAATTGGTTTGCATATATGCATCTATTCGTTACCGATTTAACGTTTTAACAAACTAGAATATTTCCTTGGCCTTTAAGTAGTCTTTGGAAGCACAGAGTCACCTTCAAAGAGATCAATTTTCGTAATATTGTAAGTTTATGTTTATTGGGAAAATTGGGAAAATTCAATTTGTTCATTAAAGTTGTAATTTTTGAGAGTATTTTTCAAATTTTAATAATTTATATATTTTTATAAATTATAACAAATGGTATTTTTTCAGCTATTTAAACTAACCAACTATATCTTATTATTTTTATTTTTTATTTTATTAGAAAAAAAATATAGCCAATAAACTAATGAACCTTTCTTTTCTTGAAAAAAAAGGCTGAACTTTTCTTGCACATCCAGACAGACTTTACTCACACTTCACACCAAGTGTTAGCTTTGAAACTTGCATGTATACGATTCTCATATGCTGGATAATTTACGACTTTAAAACTTGACTTAAGGATATCAAATTTATATTTTCTTATGGGTGGTGACTTTAGTGCATGGATACCACATTTCACTTTCATTATTTTTCATTCATTATATGAAGTTTGGAATGCCTCTTTTGTGATATGATACTTGCATTGGATTTATATGTTGATTGAGTGTAGTCATCCTTTTGCCAATAATCGTCACATATCATCATCCATTAAGAATTAAGAATTTATGATGATAAAAACAATTTATATAAAAGTAGTTATTATATTTATTATATATATATAAGACATCTAATATATATATATGGTTAACATAAATTTATGTTACTAATTTTTTATTAAGTTAGTTTTTAATGCTATTTTTCATTGATTAAATGTCTAAATTTGATATTTTCTATTTGAGTTGTACTTATATTGTGCATTTCATCTATACAAGGCTCTTGTTTATAAGCTCTAGTTTTCAATTGTTGATGGAAGAATGGATGGGTTAGTTGTTCAAATCTCTTTACATAAATAAATCCCTACGACATGCCTTATCCAACAAAGTTGAAGCACAGAATATGGAAGGTGGAGGTATGTTTATATTCATTATGCTCTTGTACCTTATTCACTTTCTCATGCATATTGTTCCTTCTATAAAATGCGTAATTTGAATTGAGCGTATCTCACAAACCATGAACTAGATTCTCATGAAGTTTGGACAGGAAGTGAATAATATCAAGATGAACAAACCTGGTAAGTTTCATCTCAATCCAATGTACGTTTTTTAGAAAATGGTCATAATCACCTACAACCATTTTGCATATATCTTGAGATTCATGCATCAGATGGATTTGATTTTTGGCAAGCAGAAGCATTTTGGTAAGAGAAATATACTCACCAATTTTTAGAAAAAAAATGCTTCACATATTTCGAAAAAATGGTCATCATCACCTATATCCAATTTGCATTTTTCTCGAAATCCATGATTTGGGTATCTCTAATTTTCTCTGTGGAGATGAATTGGGATAGTAAACATGTGCTTGCAAAATTTTGACTAAACCCATTTTGTACTTTGTGAGAAATTGGTGAACAGGAAGTCCGTTGAAACAATTGCTAGAACACCAGCTAGAACACATGCTCAAACTTTCCAATAAATGTCTTATTTACTCATTTCTCGAAATATGTGAACTAGGTCTTGACCAAATTTGGTGTGGAGATGCATTGGACTCGTAAATATTTGCTTGCAAAATTTCAACCAAACTCAATTTGTATTTTGTGAAATTTGTTCACGAAGTTTGCTGAAATACCTGCAAAATTTGCTAATACGGCCTATAGTGAATTATTTTCTTATATATTGAGATTGGTGAGCTACATTTTTGTGATTTTTGATATGGAGAAGCATGAGAACAGTATGAACATGCCTACAAAATATTAACAAAACTCAGTTTGTATTTTGGGAGAAAATAGTGTATAAATTTTGTTGTTATAATTGTTGAAACACCGTCAACTTCTCCATTAACCTTTCTGCTAAATTCTCCTCTATTTGTTGAAAGACCGCCAACTTCTTCGCTAAAATTTTCACTAAATTCTTTGCTATTTTCTAAAACTCTGCCAAATTCTCAGCCATTTGCTGAAGCTCCACTATAACAACAGAATTCAAACAAGTTTTTATAGCTTGATCGATGCTAGGGGAATGGTTGCATGACGACATGCAAAATTTTCAATTTGGGGGAGATGTTGCGTCACAGATTTGTCCTTATTTTTGTCACCTATCAACACCTATTTCATCCATGTTCTTCCTATTATTGGGTCCATTTATCATTCCATTTTCCATAACTACTCATAAAATACCATATTACTCTCATTGATGGTTTATTGGTTAATAATGATTATTTTCCTTTATTTTTTACGAATTGAAGACTATTATGCATGATTTTACTGATGACAGTTTATGAAGCATTTTCTTGTAGCAACACTTATGATTCCAACATCCAAATTTGGCATTTTATCACATCACCACATGGAAATTCACAACATGGTTTCATTTCTAGGATTGTTTATGTGGATTTGTCATCTCAATTCGTGTCCAAGTCCAACATGGCAGCCTCCAGCTCATGATCAAATGGTCCCAACCAAAAAAGTGTGCGAGATAAGAACACAATGATTTGCATTGCAATTTTCGGGTATATGAAAATGAATCTTGCAAATACGGGACATGGGTTTTGTGCATAATGACTTCATTTACATGATATGCGAGAAAATATCCCAAAATAGTTGCGGTTTGAGAGATACGACTGATTCTCTAATTGTGTAATTTCTGAGTTTTGCAATTGCGACCGGTTTTCAAATTGAGCAAATTGTTCAAACNGGGGGGGGGGGGGGGGGGGAGAGGAAATAGGAGAGAAAACAATTATATTAGTGTAGAATCTAATCCGGACGCTATTGTAATGATTTCATTTTGATAATACATGCTAACAATTTCATAATTAGAAGTTGTAGATCTAATTCGTGAAGACCCAACCCAGTTTAGTGGAGGAAGGGGAGGAAGGGCCCTCTTCCCTGAGCAGGTGATGACAAATGTATGGTTTGTGGCTGTGTTGATAATTTTGTGAATGTTTTTCTTTAAAATTCATAATTTTGATTGAACTTAGACTAATCATTTTTATTGTTGTTGTTAATTTATTATTCGAGATAGATCGTTGGCCAACATAGCATTTCTTTCAGATTTATGTAATTAGATTTTGCTTCATAAGATTTTATTTCTATTACAGTGTTTAAAGTGTGATTGCATTTCACGAGGGGTTCACAAGTGAGGTAATATCATATCATGTCCATTCATATTGGGGGTTTGAATACTCCTAAGAACCTCAAAAAATATATTGACTCATATTAAGGGGTCAACGAGGGTTTTAATTTGAGATAGTAATATAGATATTGGAGGTTATTTTATTTGGGTAGGATGAGGAATAATATCTAAATCATGGGATCATTTCATACCTCCACATCATGGGATAAATTCATACCTCCAAATCACGAGTTGGATTCATACCTCAATTGATTTCATCATTTCGTCTTCCAGTAGAGACTTGAATATTTTTGTGAAGATCTCGGATCAAATTTTGCAATTGTATTTGGTTTTTTGAAATTCGTATGATATTGCAACTATAATTTTTAACTACACTATGTGTTTTATTTTTGTGGGGTTACTCTTTTTTTTGCTTAGCGATGTTATTTAGATACAAGGTACGATTATTTGAATATAAGGCACTATGATATTAAAATTTTGTGGCATTGAGATAACGAGGGTGATACTATTTTATTATTTTATGCATAATGTTTTTGATATGACGTCCAAAATGTTAATGTTGCCACTTGTTATGAATATGTATGCAATATTTCACACTTTCTTCATAATTGAGGTTGAGTTTGTTAATGTTAAAATTGGGGAATTATTGTAACATTATACCTTTTGTTGTTCCATAATACTCCAAATTTCCAAAGTGTATTTATTTTCTAGATAGAAGTCACATTGCAGCCTGGGATGATGCATAATCACGGACTCCTTTAAAGGCACTTTAGATGCCACATAACACTGAAAAAACATGGAACCTTTAACTTTAGGTGACAATTACAGCTACTTCCCTAATCAATTTGAAGATGACATAAAACACAAAAGTTAGGTAATTGGATAAGATTTCATAATATATAACTTTTATCTATATAAAATTTGTGTAAACGATTTTAAAATTAGTTTCCCTTAAATTGGGTTTTCATATTTTTAGCACATCATAACATATATGTCTGTGCGGGTGCAACAATATATGAGGTAAATGATGTCTTTTTTGGATAAAATATTGCAGACATATAAATGGCATATGGTACTAGTGCAACACTATTTTTTCAAAAACAATTATGAATTTTTTTATTATTAATTATTGAAGTTTGAAAACCTTGAAACAAAAAATTTATGTGAGGGTGCAACACTTTAGGGGCTAAAGTTAATGAAATTATTGATTTCTATATGTAAGATTGTAGAGTTCGCTCTCCTCTAGTGCACCATAAATTTTTTTTGTGAAATGGTGAAGGAAATCAAAAGTTATATTAAAAACAATGGATGTATCTATTTTAAAAAAACTAACGTGTGTCATTTAGAAAAATAATATAAATAAATAAAACATACATCTATAGGAAAAAATTACATATTCAGAATCGTAAGATCGTATTCTACAATATTCTATATTTTAAGAAAAAACTATTGTGTTTTTCATAGCAAAAAATGCCATCGAAACTAAGCATATTTACATAGTTTTGAAATACAGGAAATAGCCCTGGTTTATTTGCTATAGCCAATAGGTTCAGTAGTCCAGAGCTATTTCTGAACATAATTCCAAGCCTTATTCCCACTGAAATTTTAAATTCTACAAAACTCATATGTGTTATAATCCATATGCGATACAAAACACATATGCGTTATAACACATATGTGATACAAAACACATATGCATTATAAAGCATATGCATTTTATATCTATTGATCTTAATCTTCAATTATTCCTTCAAATGTTTATCCAAAGAGCACATAACAATAGAAATCTGTTTAGAATGGTTGAGACAACTCTCAAAGACACAACATTTCTGGAATTCAATCCATCCCTCCCTCCATTATTCTATAGCTTTTCTCCATCTATTATATTATATATTTGTTGCACCCAATCATCCCTCCCTCCTATATATCTCCCTCTCCCATCCCCCTATATCTCTTACCCTCCATCCCTTCCTCCCACTTATATTTATTCTCCTCCCACTTATATTTATCATCCCTTCATTCCTCTTTTCATATCTCTCCCCTACACATCCCTCCCTTACCATTATATTTATCCTCCATTAATCCCCCCCATATCTCTCCCCTACCCATCCATCCCTCCCATGATTCCATATACACCTTTGTCTCCCTCCTTTGACTACACCCCCTCTTTTAGCTTAATCAATGTAAAGTTAATTTCTCCTATGTCATATGAACTACATCACATATGTGATATATCGCATATGCGTTATATCGGATATGCGCTATATCGCATGCGATATGATAATCATGTTTTACATAGCGATCGTTAGGGGTAAAGGAGAAGAAGTGCACTAGGGACAAAAATGAACCCAGAATACAAGCTCATAAAACATCGAGATAAAAATGAATTAAGTAACCAAAAAAACATGTACAGACCAATCTATAAAAACAAATCACATTTAAATGTATTGTATTGAAGATGGATTTAAGGTAGGCAATTTGAAAAATATCCAAAATGTGATCAATATTAGAAACATGAATAAACAACAGAATTTAGTCCAAACAATAACAACTCTACCAAATATCTTAGAGAATAGTTCTAACAAATAATTTTCATATTCAATACTGAGAAATTTCCCTTGGATTTATGAGCAAACTTACAGAAAACTTAAACAAGAAAATGAATTGAAATAATACAGTCTCGTCAGCCATAATAAATATAAATATCTTCATCTAATAAAACCATTGAAATTCAAATACAATCACCAAATTCCTACCTGCCTGTTCGGCCATGCCTCTGGGCCACCTGCCTACCAAACCAATGTTAATTTCCATCGTAAAATCTAATTTGAACCGAGGAAAATAACAAATGAGTCCCTACCTGCAAATCCCACATATTTTCTAACGGGCCCAAAGATTTGATAAAACTAATCAATCCCATGCCCCTCCAAAATGGCGTTCATCCCTTCATGTTAAACACTTACTTGTCATTGTCATTATTATTATGAAAGATAATTTTGTTTGATCGGAATCAGGTGAGGACGATGCGATGTGATGTCCATATCTTTGACATGAGTGTCAAAAGATGGCGGTGACATCTACAACAACAGTTCGTTAGTTTTTATTATTATTATTATTATAATTTAGTGATTCAGGTTTTATTATTATTATTGTAATTTAGTGATTCAGGTTTTATTATTATTATTGTTATTATTATTTATGGTCTACTTCTATATTCGATACATGAGAAATTCATGCTAAGCATGGCGTCATTATTATAATTTATGGTCATTGCCCCGCTATATCATTCTCTAACCATCCCTCCATCCATTATTCTATATCTTTCCTCCATCCATTATCCAAGATATTTCTTGCACCCAATCATACCTCCCTCCTATATATCTCCCTCTCCCATTCCCCTATATCTCTTACCCCACCCCACCCATCCCTCCTATATATCTCCCTCTCCCATCCCTTGTATATCTCTTTCTGAGAAAACTTACAGAAAACTAAAATAAGAAAATGAATTAAAATCATAGAGCCTTGTCAGCCATAAATATTATAAATATATTCATCCAGTAAACCCCACCAAATTCAAATACAATTACCCAATCCCTACCTGCCTGTTCAGCCATGCCTCCGGTCCACCTTCCTAGAAACCCAACATTAATTTCCATCGCAGAATCTAATTTGAAACGAATAAAATAATAAATCAGTCCTTGCCTGCAAATCACAAATATTTTCTGACGGGCCCAAATATTCGATAAAACTGATCAATCCCATGCCCCTCCAAAATGGCGGTCATTCATTCGTGTTAAACAATTATCTTTCATTGTCATTATTATTATGAAATAGAATTTTGTTATTTTGGCTACACGCAAGGACAATGCGATGCGACATCCATATATTTGAAGCGGGTATCAAAAGATGGCATTGGCATATACAACAATAGTTCCCCTTATATTTCTCCTCCCTTCATCCCCCACATAACTCTTCCCTACCCATTTGTCCCTCCCATGATTCCTTCTACACCTTTCTCTCCCTCCTTTGACTACCCCCCCTATCTTAGCTTAATGAATGTATTGTTAATTTATCCTTACCTAACATGATTTTCATATCGCATATGTGTTATATGGCCTATGCAATATGAAAATCATGTTTTACGTAGATACCGTTAGGGGTAAATCATTGTAACCATAACACATATGCGATATAACACATATACATTATAACAGACATGCGTTATATCGCATATGCGATACTTTTTTTCTAAAAAATGTTGGGTTGTGGGCCGTGGGCTAGTTTTACTGTAGAAAAAGACATAATTCCTCTAAACCCATGCACAGAGAATTGTACAACCTATCATTTTATCATTTATTACACAAATCTATTGGTATTTTACAAGTTTGGGTGGATTTCAATGGGGAATGTACATAATAAAGGCCGAAAATCAGTGAGGAAGGTGCTTACACCGAAAGAAGCTGAAAAAAAAGAGAGGGAAGAATCAAGAAATCGCCAGCATTCAATCATTAAGAAAATACTTCCCATTCCCGCTCAACTAGAAAATACAATTTTGGATACCCCATAGGAAGAGTCAAAGTGGAGGAATTTAATAGTGGCAAATACTATTCATCCTCTAGTGAATCACATTTTAGTATCGAGTTCATTGGATGGAATACTACACTTTGCATCAAACACTTGTGCCTCAACATCTCGAGGAAAAACATAGATACTTGACGTAAAGGTTCAGGAGGATAATGCAACGTTAATGTAAGCTGGTTATGGGAAGATGAAAAAATTGGTGCATTCTTAAGTGGACAATTTTGTCAAGAGTTCAATCATTATGTTCCCGAGAATGAAAATGTGGCTCTGAAACAACCATCCAATGTGGTTCAATCTCCTAATTGAAGTTGTCATCATGTAGTGGATGTAAACGTCACTCCAACATTTCAAATTGCAAAAAAGCTCGAATCGACACAAAAGGGAACTCCTAAACGCATACAAGTGGACGAGAATGAATTGACTTCCATGGAAGGTAAGGTGCCTAAACGAACTATCCTTCATCATTGTTAGCAAATAAGGAAACAATATTTTGATAGTAAATCTGAAGTCGGTAAATTTCAATTGTTTTTATCTTTGATTAAATATAGGAGTATGGAAACCATTAAAAGAAATTCAGACATAAGAACATTGAAGAATATCGAATCAAGTAATCAAATTGTGAAATCTCTTGTTGCTACATTCATATTGATTGGTAAAAAAAATGCGTTGACAGGACTATAATGTGGCTTGTCGTGTCTTGGCTGAATCAATTGTAAGTAAATTCACAAGACAATGTCGTTTATTTAAATCCATATCACAACGTGTGGATTTACATCCAAAGACACTTAAAAAATATTCTGTAAGAAGAGACATCCTTGATGTAGAGGAAAAAATGGAAACATTATGGGCATTTAGCGGTAGGTTTCCCCGTAAAGACATGAAGTTAGTCGAAGTAGTGAAGGGACTAGAGGACATAGGAGTATGGAAACCGTTAAAAGAAATTCAGACATAAGAACATTGAAGAATATCGAATCAAGTAATCAAATTGTGAAATCTCTTGTTGCTACATTCATATTAATTGGTAAAAAAAACGCATTCACAGGACTATAATGTGGCTTGTCGTGTCTTGGCTGAATCAATTGTAAGTAAATCCACAAGACAATGTCGTTTATTTAAATCCATATCACAACGTGTGGATTTACATCCAAATACACTTAAAAAATATTCAGTAAGAAGAGACATCCTTGATGTAGAGGGAAAAATGGAAACATTATGGGCATTTAGCGGTAGGTTTCCCCGTAAAGACATGAAGTTAGTCGAAGCAGTGAAGGGA
Organism: Pseudotsuga menziesii; assembly: GCA_001517045.1. NCBI lineage: Eukaryota > Viridiplantae > Streptophyta > Pinopsida > Pinales > Pinaceae > Pseudotsuga > Pseudotsuga menziesii. The sequence goes on along the minus strand of LPNX010823927.1, from coordinate 606,439 downwards.
CCAGAGGACACATTTTGGCATGATAACACTAGGCCTTGTTCTAACACAAAGGATGTGTTAAAATGCTGTAGGGGTTCTATGAATAATGAACCACATGTTAAACATTATCTTGACATGACACAAACTCAATTGTTCAAGATGTTTAAAATTGACCACGTAGAGCTAAGGCTCGGGAAAGTATATTTTGAAAAATGAAAGCCTTGGTATGTTAGAGTCAATACCATCTGAAACACTTGTTGTTGTAGGTACCACATAAAATTTGATATATATTACATACATTTGCACTAATACGTCGTTTTTTGCATCCTAACCATGTGCAGGAATGCTCAAGTACAGTACCAACAATGCCATCTAGAGATTTCATCCATACCTTAATGTTTTTGAGGAAATATGGGAAGACATATTACTTAAAACAATGTGTAGAGGCTTACAACAAATGTGGTGGGCTATCATTATGGTATAATGGCATCCATGAGAGTGAATATCAACTATTTGGGAATACAATTGTCGAGAAGCATAACTATTAGTATGAGACATATCAGCTACATGATGGGAAAGAAAGAAGGAATATTAAATTGGTGACTTCACGAGTGACAATGTACATGAATAATACTCATTTAAATGACTATATTGTTTATGTTGTTATATAAAATTGTTTATTAACATAAATTAATATCCGTGTAAATATTTTTATGTTGATTTATAACATTGTTTATTTTGTTTCCCACCAGGTGCAAGTATGTGAATTTATTTCAGAGTTCTGTGGAAATATCCAACAGTAGATTCAACATGTCGATATGGCATAGTGGCAAGATGAGCAACTCAAAATATGTTGAGACACCTTCCCTCTCAAAACAATACTATCAGTGGTTAAATTTGCAGAAAATTACACCTACAACCACAAAATGAATACAAAGTGAGTACTATCACTCATAGCAGGTGAGCATAATGGTCCATATTACTTATCGGCATGGGCAAGATAGCAATGAAAAGAAGCATGTGATATTGAAATAAAATCACTTCTACATAAGTGATCACCGGACCCATGACATCCATTACGTGCACCATTGCTTTAAATTGTTTTATGATCATGTGATAGCTATGGATATACCGTTTTGTCGTCATTTGATTTTGTCAGATGGTTGTGATAATTAGCTCAAGAATGCATGTGTATTTCAATGGTTGTGTTTGTTTCACATAAAATATAAGGTGCCACATATATGGAACTTCTTTGAAATTGGTCATGGAAAAGGAGAGAATGATGGTGCTGGTGCATGCATAAAACCTTCCGTTAGAAGGGAAGAGATGAAGTTTATAGGTGCTCGCATTTGAGACACTGCATATATGGTGAAATGGTGTGCATCTGTGATGGGAGAACAAGCAACAAAGAAAAACCTAGTGCGGAGAATATTGTTGGAGGTGACAAGTGTGGATCGACCCAACACACATCGAGTGAACACGGTGCATGGAACTCGACAGTTTCATTCAATTAGAAGCTTAGAAAACTCGGCCCTACAAATATGGACAATATTGAAGGCTTGCTTTAGTGGTTCTTGTAGCATCGATGAATAGTATGATTGTGAGTATACAGATACAGTCAATACATGGGATCGAGTGATACTTGCCACCTATTTTAAGGGGGATAATGAAATAGACTGAGTGGAATATGGTCAGACATATATTTCTATAGAATATGATCATATATCGGATCTCATACAAGAAATTAAAAAAAAGGTAAATTTGTAGTACCTAAATCACTTCAAGCCTTTACATATAAAGAAATTTTATTTATGTTACATGCAATACCTTTTTAATAAATGTATTGTTAACTCGACCTGTTTCCTTTCATAGGTCATATATATGCAGTGGTTTCCCTAAAAAATAATGCATGGGCTTCTGACTATTGGTTGGCTCATTTTTTAGAGGGGAAATAAACCATTCTCGAACTTGTTACAGATGATGAAAATATTGAATTCCCAACTGGATATATGGTTATAAGAGGGGATTACTTGACACTAGCAGCACAACAAAAAAGGAAGGGTGGGTATGTATATCAGGATTATATACAAGGAGTTATTGTATACCACTTCAACAACCTGGTAGTTGGTTTAAGCATCAAGTTGCACACACTTTCGAACAAAAATAAGTCACATGTACAATACTTGCTACCTCATTTAGAGTGTGAGATATTGATGGACACCATCGGCAACAAAGATAGTCCAGATGGCCTACTCGAGTGAGTGCATTGTCAGGTGTTACTATATCGTCTAGCATGGCTAGATTGTTAGGTGTATCATTTAAACTTTAAAGTGCATGATGAAGAACAATTTAAATACCATTCATGTATACAATTTCAATACTAACCTATGATTGACAAATACCATTCACAGGAATCCTACTATTCACAGTATACTGGATAGTATAAACACAATCCTACACCCTCAGGTGAGTTATCTATAAATAATGTTTGCACAATTTCATTGGGATCTCTTTATTTTCTTATGAGAGTGCTAATGTTTAGCCTTTCGTGTGCATAGGATACAAACACGATCTATTGCACATTGGAGGCACCAAGAACTAACGATGTCTTCAGACACCACCAAATGGAATTTGGAAAATAACATGCTCTAGAGTTGTTGCAATTTACTTTTAATGAATATTTTTTTATATTAATGCACATTTAATTACATTTGTGGGTCAACTCTTGGAACTCTTTCATTGGTGGGTCAACTATGCAAAAAAAAATCAGTGTGTGACTATTGGTAGTGTTGTCATATTGGCCTTTCCCATACACACCTATAGGAGCCAACGGCATGCAATTATGCTGATTCGTTTGGTTTTTTGCTCCAAGACCAAAATTCACCAAGTGTCCGTGACCCACTTTTTGAGGCGACTTTCAACTGGACATAAATCGACAACCGGAGGCCGGATCGAAGAACAGTCGACTCTCGGATCGGGGCCTCTCCATCTTGTTTGCATTTCCCTATGACTACATTGTCCACTGATTTCATAAACTAGAGTTTTCTCTGTTTCCTTAAATGCAACTCTTTCCTTAGTGGGTTAGCTATGCAAAAAAATCCACAATGTGAATATTTGTAGTGTTTCCATATTGGCCTTTCCCATACACACTTGCAGGAACCAACGACCTGCAATTATGTTGATCTGTTTGGTTTTTTACTCCAGGACCAAAAGTCACCAACTCTCCGTGAACCACTTTTTAAGGCGACTTTCAAATGTACATAAATCAACAAATGGATATCAGATCAATGAACCATTGAATATGTTGGTATCCTAGAATGGGAGTACATCTAAGGGGGCCTCTCCATCCTGTTTTCATTTCTCAGTGACAACATTGTGCACTGATTTCATAAACTAGGGTTTTGCTCAGTTTTCTTGAATGCAACTCTTGCCTTGGTGGGTCAAATATGCAAAAAAACCCACTATGTGACTATTGGTATTGTTTCCATATCGTCCTTTCCCATACACACCTTCAGGAGCCAATGACATGAAACTATGTCGATCCGTTTGGTTTTTCACTCCAGGACCAAAAGTCACCAACTGTCCTTGAACCCCTTTTTAAGGGGACTTTTTGAGTCGAATCCATTGGTCTCTTGGCATGTGAGTACATGTAGGTTTCCCTTTTCATCCTATTTTCATTTCCCAGTAACTACATTGTGCACTGATTTTATAAACTAGGGTTTTGCTCAGTTTCCTTGAATGCAACTCTTGCCTTGGTGGGTCAACTATGCAAAAAAAATCCATTATGTGACTATTGGTAGTGTTTCCATATCGACCTTTCTCATACATAGCCATAGGAGCCAACAACATCCAATTATGTTGATCCATTTGGTTTTTCTCTTGAGGACCAAAAGTCACCAAGTGTCCATGAACCACTTTCTAAGGCGACTTTCAACTGGACATAAATTGAAAACCGGAGGTTGGATCGATGAACCGCAAATTTCTTAGTCTCCTGGCATGCGATTACATCTAGGGGGACCTCTCCATCCCATTTGCATTAATCAGTGACTACATTGTGCATTGATTTTATAAACTAGGGTTTTACTGAGTTTCCATGAATGCAACTCTTTCCTTGGTGGGTCAATTATGCAAAAAACTCCACTATTGGTAGTGTTTCTATATTGGTGTTTCCCCTACAGACTTGCAGGATCCAATGGCATGCAATTATTCTGATCTATTTTGTTTTTCACTCCAGGACCAAAAGTCACCAAGTGTCCCTGAACCACTTTTTGAGGCGACTTTCAACTGGACATAAATCAACAATTAGAGGTCAGATCGATGAACCGTCGACTCCGTTGGTCTCCTGGAATGCGAGTACATCTAGGGTTCCCTCTCTAGCATGTTTAAATTACCCGATGACTACATTTTTCACTAATTTCACAAACTAGGGTTTCCATTAGTTTCCTTGAATGCAACTCTTGCATTGGTGGGTCAACTATGCAAAAAACTCCACCGATCAACTATTGGTAGTGTTTCCATATCAGCCTTTCCCATAAACACCTGGAGGAGCCAACAACATGCAATTATGCTGATCTATTTTTTGTTCGCTCCAGGACCAAAAGTCACGAAGTATCCTTGAACCACTTTTTGAGGCGACTTTCAACTGGACATAAATCGACAACCGAATGTTGGATCGATGAACCGTCGAGTTTGTTGGTCTCCTGGCATGCAAGTACATCGAGGGGTCCCTCTCTATCCTGTTTTCATTTCTTGATGACTACATTGTGCACTAATTTAATAAACTAGGGTTTCTCTATGTTTCCTTGAATGAAAATCTTGCCTTGGTGGGTTAACTATGCAAAAAAATCCACCGTGGGACTATTGGTAGTGTTTTCAAATCACCCTCACCCATAAAATAGGGGTTTTCTCAGTTTCATTTAATGAAACTCTTGCACTGGTGGGTCAACTATTGCATTGGAGGTTCAACTCTTGCATTGGTGACACACATATGCTAATTTCTGAAGTCTCATTAATTTTCCTTAGTTCAAAACTTTTCTACATGGCATCATAGTTTTTTTTGGTTGGGATCACTTTGTAGGTGAAGGAGGGATTTGGTATTCCAATTGTTGTGTATTTATGTTAGGTTCTTGAATTTGTTGATATTGTTGGGTTTGATACCCTAAGTTTCTTAGGAGAAGCTCTTGGACCCTGAAAAATGTTTTGTCTTCTTCATATTGTTGTTTTTTTAACATAGATAAGGATATGGTGTCTTACTTATATTTTAAGATTCTGTCTAAACTTGGATGGTATGTGGACATTGGATCTTTAAGACTAGTGACATATGATAGGTCATTACTAAACATTTTTCAATAGAAAGAGGAAGGTATGAGTGTGTGTCTTGGTTATGATGCTACTTATCACGTGTGACTGATGTTCTATTTTTTCTTTGTTTGAATAAGAATGTTTTGAGATAATTCCTTATATGATAAATGCATAGTATTAAGCTCCATTTGAAGGAAAATAATGTACCATCAATGATTGTATTTTTTTGAGAGAGGGTATTCTTTACATATTTCTTGTTGATTAAGTGGCACTTGTACATTCCATGGAATTTCTTAGGTAGAGGTAATTTTTCCTTTATGAAACTCGTTCTTGACAATTCTCTTAGAAAGAGAGACTTGACCTAGATCAGGTTAGTGTGTGGATTGTCACTGGGTTTTAAGGTGTGTGATAGAGGTTATGATGTTAAAAATTTGATGATATCCCTACATGGGTTGTTGATTGAACCATGATCTTGGTATTTTATTAAGGATGGATTTTTGAAGTTATATATCTTTTTTATTTTCATAGATACAATTCATTTGTCTCGATCTTGTATGGATATGTGATTATATTTGTAGGATGTCCTGAACAACTTATGATGTGGTGTCTAGTGATTATATACCATGGTGTTGAATCTTGGGATGATATATTATGGAAAATTGTTGATGATTCAAAGTTATGTTCCTTCATATTCACAGGTGGTCAACATTATTGGAGGTTTGAGATGTTGTGATCTAACTAGATGGTAGGGCTAGTGGATTTGCAATGGGATATTGGGTGCCTGTAAGAACCTGCTACCCAAATATAATGCAATGGGAGCACATGAGCGAGCCTAATCGATAACGTGCACATGCCTCTTAGATGCGCACATGCGCTCCTGCTTCATCAGTGGCGAACCTCCACGCCAGATTGCTAGCGTGGGAAACAAGAGCACACACATGCATGTGGACATGCTATTGTTCCTATGCGTGCATGCACACATGCACATGCACACGTGTTGGGCACGAACGCAAATAGGGACGCATGCACATCTTTGTGTTTAAAAAAAAAACAAAAACAGAGGGCATTGTTTTTTGTTTTATAGCCACCTGCGACTATGCAAGGAAGAGACAACGACCCCCAAGGAGCCCAACGAACTTGTGCAAATCGCCTAAAATGACATTGGAGTAAGGTAAATAGAGTAGGAATCCAATTTTTTTTGTTTATTTCATTGTTTTTATTGTTTCTAAAATAAAATACAAAATTAAAAAAAATGAAAATCAATTGAAATGGGCAAATTTTGATACTGCAGGTACAAATTACCTAACCACAATGAACAATACCAATGAACCATCCCAAGAAATGAATGAGACAAACCAAACAGAGGACCCAAACCTTGAATTAAATGAATAAAACCATGAATTAAACGAAGAAGAAAACCCCAAAGATGAATTACATGGGGATTTAAACCAGTTAATAATTTTGTGTGATGAATTGAAGAACATGAGGGAATCCTATAGGGTTTCCCTCGCCACATCAATACAAAACATTATAGAATATATTAACATTTCCCACAGTGAGATAACTAGTTTGAGCGAATATAGGGCTCGAATGAGAGAGCTAGTATAGCACTGGTATATCCAAAGAGGATATAAAAAACATGAATATCACAAAATCCCAAATGTGGAGAAAATTTACAGATCTTAGAACAAGACAACCTCCAGATGTGAGGAAAAGGTGAGTTTGCATGGATTGTTGTAATTACCAGGCATGGATAGAAAACTGGAGGAAGATATGGTTCATGGTTTTCGATAAGCCTCCATGCAACAATGTCGAGGTCCCACATTATTTTCTTAGGAAACTGTGGGATGAGTTTGTGTTAGGGTTCCATGTGAACTACTTCAACATCATTGAGTTCCAAGGTGTCGGTTTTGGCTCATCCCAATATCGACCTCACTCCCACCGGAACCCATTCAAAAAACCTGCTACACCTAGGCGAGAGACAAAACTGCCTCCTCAACCCCCTAGATTAGGTAGCGGGCTAGATGAGATCTATCAGTCCGTCATACATGCCACATGGAACCTTCTCAAGAATACTGCATTTGTGGCTATGTCCTCACAGAGCGAGAAGAACCCCCTCAAGAGACACACTTTTGTACGGTCTACTGGTGGTGGGAAAGGGAGAGAAGATACAAGTGGTAGCCAGGTAGATCCATCCAACTCGACAAGAATAGTGCCACATATTTGTTCTCATTGTGGGCATTCATTCTAGGTGCACACGCAGGAGCATGGCACAATGAGCTACCTACACCAGGTTAGTCATTGTTTTATTTAATGTCATAATTTCTAATAAATTTAACTTAGAATCAGATGTTGATGAATTGATTTTTTAATGTACATCTATTCAGTGTTGAGTCTCCAACACACAGGTGGTAGGACGATGGTTCCTTCAACCTAGATGGAGACATGGCAGCTGCAAAAGACATCGTGGCACCATACACACAGGTATTTTTCTTTCACTAATTAAATTTAATGTTCGTAGTTAATCTTGTTGTCCAAGATATGTGTCTCTCTTGTAATTTGTTTTAATATTTTCAGCGTGTTTATTGTTTATTGTTATTGCTTCAGGATCCTGTTTTTCTAACAAGGTCATGAGAGAAAAAAGAATATTCTACCACACTATCTAAAAATTCATTCAATTACTTCAAAAATGGATGAAATGTTCTCTTACCTTAATTGGTAACAATCTAGGAAGTATGTTTGACATTGGTGAAAAAATGAGGGACGTAGAAAAAACTTATGTTGAAAACATTTACATGGAGATGCAACAAGATGGTGGGTTATATAATTAAATTGGTAATTAATGAATTGGGTCTTAGTTGTATTGTCAAGAATTTAATATGTGAAAATAACCATTATTTGCTCAATATGCTACCTATAATAGAAACTTATAAGAAAATGTACTAAGAAGGGTATTCTCAATTAGGATACCTTAAAAAATTAGGTTTGAAATAGGAGGAGAAGAGAACTCATAGCCATGTCAACTCTCTAGACTAGAAAAGAAATGAAGCATAAGCAAGGTTTACTAGGGCTAACTAGTCAACTAATTTGTATATAAGGAAACTTTGGCACCAATAATGGATACAATTTTCAAAGATATAGTTAGGGAAAATATGACAAACACTTACCCTACAAATCATCCATCCTTTGATATTGCACAAAACAGGCATATGATTTTTGAATATCATTTCAAGGATTGACGAGAAAGTCTAAGGAGTAAGCCCATAAACATTGTGGATATTCTCTAAAATAGAGAAAAATGTAACATCCCTCAAAATCATAATTTGAAGGAAAAATCATTATGCAAGTTTGGGACTATTATTATCACTATCATATCATTGATGTTATGTCGCTTGATTAATTTGTGACTTCTATTGTATCACTAAATTAGTTCTTTTCAATCGTCGCATATTTATTTAAAATGTTATCCCATATTTAGTTAATATTTACTATTTGAATCTAAATATTTTTGTGCGAATGAACAGGTGTCTATGGGATTGGGCGATCAGCCATCCCCACCGAGGATCAGCAGATCCCCTCGTGAGCAGGTATCTTGTAATAAAGTATAAATTTAATTTCAGTTTTGATGGCTTAGATTCATATAGTTGTATTTTTTATGTACTAATACATGATGCCATGAACATGTATGCAGTTCCCACTACAGAGGCATGTCGGTGTCACTATCTCTCCATTGATTGCCTTTTTCCCACCATATATACCAGGTGTAACCCCTGGCATACATGTCCCTTTCCCTACTTACCTCCCCACCCCATTCCATCCACCCCTTGCCTGCCACCGACCAACACACTTCCATCCAGCTCCCAGCCTGTTGTGTTCACGATGAGATTGACTAGTTTATGAAAATCTCGTGTAATATTAACGAAAATTAACATAGCAGTAAATTTTATGAGTTAGCTTACTGTTTAAATGTTGTAGGGTGGCATTGCCGAGAGACTTGGATCACGGAGGATGGTAGCCCACTCACCACTTATGGTCTCATCTCAGGTGAGCTATTTAAAATTTGAAAACGTAATTTTGATATCTAAATTGTGTTTTATACTTGTATAATTTAATGTAGGAGTTGACATTTGATTGTTGTCGATTTTGGAGTTGGACCTTGGAGCTCCGAGGGTGGGAAGGAGGATTGAGAGCCCTAAATATGTACACTAGCCTTGATGTGGCATTTTGGCACGAGTTGCGATATTTTGTATACGGCACGAATTTCCATTTTGGCACGAATTGCCATATTTTGTATATTAATATATCAATTTGTACTTCCTTATATTACTTTTCCTTTTATGATAGATTTGCATACATTATGTCAAATGTAGTAGTAGTTTACAGTTTATGCACTTGCAATACATATTGAAGCAATAAACTCCGTATGTTCACAATAAAATGCATAAAAAATTTAACACTGTAGGTTAGTTAACAAAAAAATACACAAATGCATAAACATGTACAATAATAATGATAATTGAACTCTAAATCCTATAGAACCCTAACTCGTATTGAACCAACATACTAACACCTATAGTCTTATTCATTGTCCAAATTGCAATAGAAAGCACTTGTTTGCCTTTGGTATTTACATAGTAAATCTAAGCTTTAGCCTTCTACTCCATTTTCTATCCTTGACTAACCCTAGGAATGTCTATCAAACTAGACTGTAATACTACCTATTAGGAAGCCATAAGAAACACCTAAACCATTCTATTCTAGCCTAACCCTTTCTCAAAACCTTACCCTAGACTCCTATCTTTCCCTCTCTCTAAAGCAAGGCTTATTCCTTTCATTTCCATGCTACTTAAACCCCATGACTCTCTCTATATCTCTGACTATAATATCCTTTTTGGATAGCCCTAGAACACCACTAAATCATTCTAAGCTTCCCTAACTTATTCACTGTAATATCCTATTTATGGAAGCCTAATAGCCTTCTTACCCACCTATCATATCCTAAGGTCACTTCCTTTCCTTCCTATCTTACCCACTCACTAATGCCTCACCTCAAATTTGTCCATAAACCAATTTAAAGTGGCACAAAGACACCTAAAGGGAGTATATATAAACAATCATTCCCGGACATACTTAAACAAATTTTTACAATGGTATATAAACATCCATAAATTGGAAAAATACTAGAAAAGTCCTTGAATTGCTTGCAAGTCATTATGTCATCAAAAGCCAAGTCAATATACTTCTTATCATTCCTACTTGATTGGAACTTACATCTTGGACTATCATAAGGCATTTTACTTGACTGGAAATTTGATTTGGTTTAATAGTCCCATTGGCTTGGAAACTTGTCACTTATAAATTTTTTTATCACTGATGTTTACTTAAAAAGATTGTACCTTTGTCTTGACAAGCTAAAAAGTGAAATATAGGACTATCATAATGCTAAATGCTTGGCTGGAAATACTTTTATGTCAGTTGCAAAAGAGGTTGACTTGGTATGATATGATGCTAACGTCCCATCAACACCACTAACATGCTTCAACCACATGCATAATTGAAATGAAAACATACCATAATGATAACGTCCCATAAAAACACCACTAACATGCTTCATATTGATGGCCTACACAAGTGCATGATGACCTATCCAAAGGTCTGCACTTAGGATATCTAATGAAATAAACACCATTAAAGTTTACTTAACAAATTAAACCCAAAATTATCTCAAATTAGCATGCATAACCAATGCTAGAATCTACCCAGTAATAAATATAATATAAGCTAAAATTCAAATCTCCACAATATTATTGTTTTCCTCATTAGGGTTTATAAACCCTAATCATCTTTCATCATAGAAGCACATGCCATTTTAGGCAAGTCTAGCCTGAGGGTTAGCATTTCAGGAAAGTATAACATGTAACTATTCATCAATTACAATAGTGTTAGCTAGGTTTTAGGATAACAAAGAAATTCAATTCATAACCTAGGGTTTAATTCAATTGTAACAATTTGATAATTTGATTATTGTTGATTCGCCTCCTAAACTTCTCTAAAAATCATCCTAGCATTTGCACACATTGGTATTTGCATTTGTGAACATATGAAATAGTAAGTAGTTCATATTAATCCCAATAAAATTATTTCATGTATGTGAATAGCCTAGGTATAGGGCCTTTTGGTTTATACTTGATTGATACTAACCAATCTAATGATATATACCTAAAGAGGTCATAAAACCTTAGTTCCATCTCATAACTTGTGAACCCTAATTATAATATGCAATTTGTAGTTCATGAAACCCTAGTTGGTTTTCAATTTGTAAGTGTAGCCTAGGGATATAAGGCCTTTTGGTTTCTACTTAAATGATATTAACCAGTCTAATTTGATCTTCAAACCTAAAGAGTTCATAAAACCCTAGTTTGTAGTTCCATGTCTCAATATGTGAACCCTAGTTTTATTATGCAAGTTGTTGGCTTATATTTTAGTACACGAATAATATAATGCTGCAACATGTGCTTTCTTAGTGATCTCTAGACACATTGGGCCATGAAAACATGAGGGAGAGGGCCATTTTCAACCCAAGTTATAGCATGCAATTGTAGTTCATGAAACCCTAGTTGGTTTAGGATTTGTACATGTACATGTGTTTCTACTTCCATCTCATAACTTGTAAAGAGTTCACGAAACCCTACCGACTACTATAACATACCATAACATACTAACATCATACCATTATAACATAGCATACCATACTAGCATACCATACCATACCATACAATACTAACATCATATTACATACCCTACAATACCCCATGATACTAACATCATACCATGTACTAACATATCATACCATACCATACTAACATATAACATACCATACCATTGTAGATCCATCCAATAACTTGTAAAGAGGTCATAAAACCCTACTTCCATCTCGTAACTTCTCAACCCTAGTTATATCATGAAATTGTAGATCATGAAACTATAGCATGCAATTGTAGTTCATGAAACCCTAGTATGCAAATGTAGTTCATGAAACCCTAATATTCAAGTCTCAACGAGGTTGTAGTTCATGATACCCTAGCATGCAATGGTAGTTCATGAAACCATAGGTGTGTTTCTCTTTTCCATCTCATAACTTGTAAAGAGCTCATAAATCCATATTTCCATCTCATAACTTGTAAAGAGCTCATAAATCCATATTTCCATCTCATAACTTCTCAAACCTAGTTATAGCATGCAATTTGTAGTTCATGAAACCGTAGTTGGTTTATGAATTGTACATGTACATTTGTTTCTACTTCCATCTCATAGCTTTTAAAGAGGTCACAAAACCCTAGTTCCATCTCATAACGTCTCAACAATAGTTATAACATGCAATTGTAGTTCACAAAACCCTAGTTGGTTTTCAATTTGTACATGTACATGTGTTTATACTTCCATCTCATAGCTTTTAAAGAGGTCACAAAAGCCTAGTTCCATCTCATAACTTCTCAACCCTAGTTATAGCATGAAATTGTAGTTCACAAAACCCTAGTTGGTTTTCAATTTGTACATGTACATGTGTTTCATCTCATAACTTATCAACCCTAGTTATAGCAAGCAATTGTAGTTCATGAAACCCTAGTATGCAATTGTAGTTCATGAAACCCTGGTATGCAAGTCTCAATGAGATTGTAGCTCATGAAACCCTAGCATGCATTAAGGTATCCACACTATAATTGTTTTCCTAGTTAAGGTTTATAAACCCTGATCATCTTTCATCATAGAAGCACATGTCATTTTAGACAAGTCTAGCACCCGTTTCGACATCAACATGTCTATCCTAGGATGATTCCTCAAACCCTAGGTCTTTGTCTATTGCATCAACACAAGCACCAAGACCTCCATGGAAAATCAACTAAACTTAAAAAAATCTTCTTCTAAGCAAGGAATCAAAAGAAGCTCGAAACTTATCAATTTAAGTTTTCCATGGCCTTTCCCTAACCTCCATGTATCACACAAGAACAAGATTGCAATATCACCAAAGACATTAGCTCTTTTCTTTGTATCTTCTACAGGGTTGGAACCCTAATTCTGCCTCCTTTGCCTTGAAAACAAGAGCTATAGATTCTACAAGACAACCATCAATTCCTCTAGTATTATATCTCCTTCTCCAAGGTTTACTTACATATATAAACCCTAGTCTCCTCATGCATATCAAATTTCCATCATGTAATGCATTCCTCCTCTAGCTGTGTACCACATCTTCTTGTTCCCAATTCTCATTGACATATGTGTCAGAGGTGGTTACAATGCTCCAATGCTTATCCTCAATATGTGTTCCAAGGTGGTTACTATGCTCATTTGTTCTCCTCAACATGTGTGTGAAGGTGGTCACTATGGTCCAATATTTCACTTATATTCATCCTAATATCACAAGGCGACCCAAAAAAATAAACCCTAGTCCAAGTTTACATTAACACCATGAAGATACATCCATTTAGGGCACTCTTTCCATGCATATAACATATCTAGAACCTCTTATTACAACAAATTATAACATCAATAAATCTATTGATCAAAACCCTAGTTTACGAAACCGATGCAAAATGGAGTCACTGGGCCATGCAAACGCAGTGGAGAGGGACCACTAGAGGTAATGCATGTTAGGATACCAACGTAGTCAATAGCTCATCGATTCGACCTCCGGTTTCTGAGTTATGTTGAGTTGCAAGTAGCATAAAAATTTCGTTTAGGGACACTTGGTCACTCTCGTTCTGGGAGTGAAAAACCAAATGGAGCAGAAAGATTACATGTCATTGGCTTCGAAAGGTGCATATGGCCAATGTCGACATGGGAACACCACCAATACTATCATGGAGAAGGGTTTTGAAGAGTTGACCCACTAATGCGAGAGTTGCATTGAAGGAAACTGAGCAAAAACCTAGTTTATAAAACCGATGCACAATGGAGTCACTGAGCCATGAAAATGTCATGGAGAGGGCTCTATAAAGGTAATGGAATTCTAGAGACCAACGAAGTCGATGGATCGTTGATTCGACCTCTGGTTCCGAGTTATGTTGAGTTGCAAGTCACATGAAAATGTCGTTCAAGGACACTTGGTCACTCTCGGTCCAGGAACAAAAAACCAAATGGAGCAGCAAGATTGAATGCCATTGACTCCGATAGGTGTGTATGGCCAATGCTAACATGGGAACACCACCAATAATGGAATGGAGAAGGTTTTTACAGAGTTGACCCACCAATGCGAGAGTTGCATTGAAGGAAACTGAGCCAAACCCTAGTTTACGAAACCGATGCACAGTGGAGTCACTGGGCCATGAAAATGTAGTGGAGAGGGACCTCTAGAGGTAATCTCATCCTAGGATACCAACAGAGTTAATGGATCATCGATCCGACCTTCGGTTGTCGATTTATGTCAAGGTGTAAGTCACATGAAAATGTCATTCAGGGACACTTGGTCACTCTCGGTCCAGGAGTAAAAAACCAAACGAAGCAACAAGATTGCATATCATTGGATTTGACAGGTGTGTATGGCCAATACCGACATGGGAACACCACCAAGACTGGATCGGAGAAGGGTTTTGCAGATTTGACCCACCAATATGAGAGTTGCATTGAAGGAAATTGAGCAAAACCCTAGTTTATGAGATCGATGCACAATGGAGTCACTAGGCTGTAAAAACATGGTGGAGAGGGTCCTCTAGAGGTAACGGCATGCTAGGAGGCCAACAGAGTTGACGGATCATCGATCCGGCCTCCGGTTGTCAATTTTTGTCGAGTTGCAAGTCACATGAAAATGTCATTCAGGGACACTTGGTCACTCTCGGTCTGAGAGAGAAAAACCTAATAGAGCAACAAGATTGCATGTCGTTGGCTCCGACAGGTATGTATTGCCAATCCTGACATGGGAACACCACTAAGACTTGAACGGAGAAGGCTTTTGCATATTTGACCCACCAATGCGAGAGTTGCATTAAAGGGAACTGAGCAAAACTCTAGTTTATGAAACTGATGCACAATGGAGTCATTGGTCCATGCAATTGTAGTGGAGAGGGCCCTCTAGAGGTAATGGTATGCTAGGAGACCAACGAATTCGACGGCTCTTCTATCCGACCTCCAGTTGCCGATTTATGTTGAGCTGTAAGTCGCATGAAAATGTCGTTCAGGGACAGTTGGTCACTCTCGGTCCGGGATGACATGGTAATTGTTGGGCATGGTAAGAGAATTATTAAAAGGTTGAAGAAGGACTTGGGAATTCAATTTTCAATGAATGATTTGGGTCCAACACAACAAATATTGGGCATGAACTATATTTCTCCAAAAAAGTGTAGAAGAAATTTTACTTGGAAAGACATAATACGAGTTGTCACGGAAGACTTAAGATGGGTGTATTTAGATATGGTATATGATAGAAACTGTATCTCTTAAACATGAACAACTCTTTGACCTTTCTATAATGGCACTAAAATGTGGAACCATCTTCGTGCACACACCCGCCTATTACATTGTTCAGTATACTTGAATATTCATTTTTTTCCTCATCAACTCATAAGCTATGAGATGTAGCTAATCGAGAGTTTTAGAGTTGAGTAATTTTATTGTTTTTTTTGTAACATTTCTATTGAAAATATACAACTCTTAATTTTTTAGATTCGGGTTTGGGTGGGTATTGAGATTCAATCAAACCTTGCTCCACAACAACCATGAAAAGTGAGACCAATGTTTCTTGGGTCACCGGAACAAAGAAAAGATAGATAAGTCTTTCTTGACTAATTATTTCTTTCAACTTTTTTTATTCTTCTTTAACATTTTCACATTGCTATTTAGGAATAATTGTTAGATTGAGTTATATTTTGCACATTCATAATTGTAATTTCATTTCTTATATGCAAGGAATCCATCTTGATATTGTATTGGAAATGAAATGAGCATAGGTGAAAATCTAGATCCTTATTTACATACCCTATGTGTTATCACTACCATGAAATTGTATCATATATGTTTCACCATATGTGTATCTTTATAACTATTGCAATCTTGAAATTTAACAATGGAGATTTTTCTCTTTCTTGTAAAGATTAAAAAAAAATAGATATAACTCGAGAAAAGGTAACTAAATGTTGTTAATTCCCTCGATTACAAGAATAAATGTAGAGGAAGTGGAGGCAATTAATTGCATTTTGTGGATGACCCAAATCCAAGTTATGCACATGATCAATGGTCTTATTAGAAAGTAAGGGGATTTTTTCTATGTTTATTTGGGTTCAAACATCAATGATGTTTGTTTTTATAGGAGGGTAGGGAAGTCCTTCCATGAAAGGGTTTCAATTTTTCATTTTTATGGAGTTTAATTTATTAAGATTATCAAAAACATGAGCTTTCTATGGCTATACATGTATTTACACGATATAAAATTGGTACATTGGCAGGTTCTGGTGTGAAACATATACAATTTTCATCTTTCTAAGCATTACATTGACTATTGGACTATCAACCTTTTGCATTCTTTTTTTTTATTGATCTTTTGACTCGGTTTCCTTTTATACAATTTTCCTTCTCCATCAATGTTTCCCAGGGTCTTCCACACATTCACTAATGAGGCAATATCATATCACGTCCATTCATAATGGGGGTTTGAACACTCATAAAAACCTTTAAAATATATTGCCTCATATTAAACGGTCAAGGGGATTTTCAATTTAACATAGAAATATAAATACTTGGGGTTATTTTATTTGGTTGGGTTGAGGAATAACCTCTAAACCACGGGATGGATTCATATCTTGAATCACAAGCTCAATTCATACCTATAAATCATGTGTTGGGCTCATATTAGTCTTAGGTTTTGCTAAGAAATAACCTCAAAATCATGGGATAGATTCATACCTCCAAATCATGGGATGGATTCATATCAATACTAACTACTGCTAGGGAATAACCACCAATCACAGGCTAAATTTATAGCTCCAACTCATTGAACTTATAAAGTCTTTTTTTTTAGAATAATTTTTTAGGTTGGGGTTTAGGTGCATATTGAGATTCAATAAAACCTTGCTCCACGAAAACTAAGAAAAGTGAGATCAATATTTCTTGGCTCACTAGAACCAATAAAAGTTAGATCAATATTTCTTGACTAATTCTTTTTTTCAACCTTTCATATTCTTCTTTAACATTTTCACATTGCCAGTTAGGAATCTAGGTTGATGGACTCAATTATATTTGGAACATTCATTTAATTGTAATTTCAATTCTTATATGCAAGTCATCCATATTAATATTGTATTGGAACTGACATGAACATAGGTGAAAATCTATATCCTTATTTATAACATACCCTATGTGTTATTTGTCACATACCCATGCCACATTATCATGTGGAATTAAAATTTTCATCGACAACCATCACTGTTCATCGAACACAGGGCATAGCCGTGAACCACATCTCAACATTTCCAACATTGTCATCCTCCCTCCCGTCTTCCATGGATCAATCCAACGATATGCAAGGAAGGATATCAGAGGAGATCGAGTAGTGGAGCGAAAACGTGACGAAAATCAACGATCACATGTGATCCCGTAGGTAGAACTAAATTGACGGATCATAAATCACTAACAAAAATCAAAGGTGCGAAAAGCCCAAGTTGCGGGGTCGAAAGTTACAAAAATATTGCAATAACACTTTTCTCAATCTCGCACCGCGCATCCCGCATCGAAAACATATCAATGGCAGATAATCATCCTGCGAAGATTGACGATGCCAAAAACTTAACTTGCAGGATTGGAAATATGGAAATTGCAACACCGCAATCCTGCATCCCGCAAGTTGTCGAAGGAAAATCTGTGGAACCCAAAATTTGTGAAACGACGTTCTGCATCCCGCATCTCGCAAGTTGTGGAAGGAAATTTACGGGAGGAATATTTGCGAAAACCAAAATCTGCAAAATGATGTTCCACATCCCGTATCCTGCAAAATCCTTAATACTGCAAACTATGCAAATGAGTATTTCTAGCAGAAAAATCAACTTTTTAGCTTAATTCTCGGATCGATATGATCATCCACGCCATTACCAAACTGGCTAATCTACCTTGCAACTTAGTAAAATGCATTGAAGGAAAAACATACATAGATGCCTATAATTGCAATAATTCAGGGAACAATGCATAACTTAACATAGCAACATGTTCATCACATTCCATCAAGCAAATACAATGCAAGAATTACAATTACAGAGAATTATGTGGACAAGAACACTTATCTTGAAGAAAGCTTGTCCTGCAACCAGCTATGTCGCTACAACATTCCACCCAACCATAGGCCAATGTGCTCCTTAATCTCTCAGCAACACTGCCGCCCCCAAGCTGGTCATGGTTTCCTATAGGGATAAGGGAACACTAGCAAACTCATACATAGCCAAGGATGCAATCTAAATCATCCAAGCCAACATAGTTGGGTTTCACAGGCTTCAAGGGAAAAACATCCCTTAGATGGGTTTCATAGGACACTCAACCAAGCCATCTCATAGTTGGGTTTCATAAACTATTCCCAGTCAAGACAACTTTCACCTGAAGGACCAGTCAAGCCAACATATGGGTCTAACAGACTATACACATTCAAGCTATCTCAGTGCTGGTTTTATCAGGCTACCTAGCCAAGCCAACATTCACAGCAGGGTTTAACACACTGTCCAGCCAAAGGTTACTCACAAGGTCAAGTGCAATAGACACAAGCAAGCCAACAGATGGGTTTAATAGGCTACCATCCAAGCCGTCTTTCCTGTTTGGTTTATCAGGATTCTAAGAAAATGGGAAAGAAGAACTGTTAAGCTAGTGAGCTCATCTTCAAAGCTAAGAACACCTTCACAAGATCTATTTGGCCTGGATCCCCCTCTGCCTCCACACTCAACACAAGGAAGTGTCCCCTTCTCTGCTCCATAGTCCCTCATGCTACACCTTTCCTTCCAGTGCTCTACAGGATGTGCATGGCAGTTTAACTAGCCATTCTTATCTTACTGTGAGGTTCCACACTAGGTTTATCAATCACATTCTATGTCTCTCCCATTTCTAAGTCTCACACACAGTCAGTCCCGAACCAGGGTTCACAACAAAACAACCACAGCGAGACTCTATCTCAGAGGATTACTCTGAACACAAGTACGAGGGTCTCATATGCTTTGTAGTTTAGGATAACGTTGCAACACAACAAATACCACAATGTCCAGGAAAACCACACTCGTAGAAGATGAAGGATACATACACAGAAGGAAGGTTTTGTTGTTCTACCACTTCTACACGGCGACTGAGGAGTGAAGGTGATGAATGAATGGTCGAATGAATGAATATCTTTGCAGCTCTCAAAACGTGAGAGTAGGAAAAACTAGGTGTGAATACATGGGTCATACTGACATACAGTTTTGGTGTTTTCTTGTCCCTACAAGAAAAACACGACACTCTAGAACTGGGTGCTCTGCCCCATTCAAAATTGCCCATACTCTTTCCCTTCTAAGGAATAACTACCTCAATTACTTTCTAGAAGAATAAATGGTTAGAAAGAAAAGACAAGAAAGAGGGTAGTTGATAGTTCTGATGGGTTCTCCCCATGACACATGGCTTTTCCCCAAACAGGCTCAAGGTTAACATTCCCACCCCCTTATCCTTAGGAAAATCATTCCCCCGTCTCATTATTCGTTGCATTGACATAGTTGGTTGTGGGTTTTCATTATATTGCATATTTACATGATGTTTACAAGCATGCTTGACTTAGCACATAAACCATAGGCATCAACCATGATCACCTATACACCAAACATCAATCAATGATAGGGCCTTGGCCTTGAGCTCCTTGTCATGATTCGATATAATATTCACATCATATACATTAATGCAACAGATTAAAAACTGGGGTGTTACATTCCCCTCCCCCTTCAATAGCACTGTCGTCAGTGCTTAAAAAATTTGAACAAAATGCTGACATCACCTCAGTGTTCCGCAGACTTGAAAAAAAATGGATGGGCCAATCGCATGTCATCCTTCAACTCCCATGTAGCCTCTTCAGGACTGTAGTGCTCCCATTGCACCTCTACTTTTCCTATGGCTTGATTCCGAAGCATGGTGACCTTCCTGTTGAGGATGCACATTGGCTGGATTCAGAACTCTCCCCCAGGTTCCACCGGAATCACATCCCAATTTATCACGTGTTTAGGGTCATGTATACATTTCTTAAGCAAAGAAACATGAAAAACATTATGAGCTCTAGTGCTAGCAGGCAATGCAAGTCTATATGTAACTGGCCCTATTCTTTTAAGCACTTCAAATGATGCACAATATCTAGGGGACAACTTGGCACAACTTCCCAACTTCAAGAAACTCTTCTTTGCACTCACTCTGAGGCAAACATGATCCCCAACACTGAACTCTCTGTTCACCCTATGCTTATCAGCATAGCGTTTCTGCTTGTCCTGGACTACTTTTAGATTCTTTCTGATCTTTACAACCTCTTGTTCCATCTCCTTGAGCAATTCTGGACCAAGCACAACCCTATTCACTGGATTATCCCAAGTCAGTGGTGTCCTACACCTCCTTCCATACAAATCTTCATACAGACTCATTCCCAAGGATGCTTGCTGTCCATTATTATAGGCAAAATCTACCAAGTGTAAATAATCTTCCCACTTGGTTGGTTTGTCCATCACATACATGCGAAGCATGTCTTCAAGCACTTGGTTTACTCTCTCTGTCTACCCATCGGTCTAAGGATGGTAAGTAGTGCTGAAGTTCAGCTTTGTACCCAAATCCGCAAACAACCCCTTCCAAAAAATGGAAGTGAACTTGACATCTCTGTCAAATATTATTGCCTTAGGGAAGCCATGCAATTTGAAAATCTCCTTCATGAATATCTTTGCAATGTCATCCATCTTATGTGTAGACTTAACCAGTATAAAATGTGTTTCCTTCGTCAACTTATCCACCACAACCATGATAGAATCATGTTGTCTCCAAGTCATTGGAAACCCTGTAATAAAATCCATGGAAATAAATTCCCATTTCCATTCTCGAAATGGAAAAGGCTACAACAAACCTGCAGGGTGTTGATGCTCAACCTTTACCTCTTAACATTTCATGCACCTGGAAATGTATTCAGCCATGTCCTTTTTCATATCTGGCCAAAAGTACTACTTTCTGGCTGTAGTAGTTGTCTTTTGGTATCCTAGGTGACTAGAGTATGGAGCTTGATGGATCTCATCCATAACAATTCTCCTCAAATCTTCTACATTTGGAATGTAGACTCTATTCTTATAAGTAATAAGTCCATCTCCTTAACTTAGATCCCTCATACCTCTTCTCAAGACTTTGCAATTGTAATTTGTCCTTAATGTGCACATACATTTTATCCACAACAACATGGTTAACAATCTTCTTCCTCAACTCTGATTGGAATGTACTAAGAGATGGCACATGCATTTCCTGCACCTTCCTAATGAGTGCATCAGCTACCTTATTCTCTTTTCCTTTTATGTGCTTGATTTCAAAATCAAACTCACATAAAAACTCCAGCCATCTAGCTTTCCTAGCATTTAGAGTAGGCTGATCAAACAAATACTTCAGACCACAATGGTCTATCCTCAGCTCAAATCTTGTTCCCATCAAGTAATGCCTCCACATATTGAAAGCATGTACTATGGATGCAAGCTGTAGATCATGAGTGGCATAGTTCTTCTCATGTTCCTTCAACTTTCTTGACTCATAACATATGACGTCATTGTCTTGCATAAGGAATGCTCCAAGCCCTTGACCACATGCATCGGTATAGACCACAAAATCTTTCTCTAGGTCTGCAACCTTCAATACTGGTGCATTGGTGAGAGATTCTTCAATTGCCGGAAGCCTTCTTTACACCTCGAGGTCCACTCCAACTTTATCCCCTTCTTTTGCAAAGAAGTGATGGCATGTGCAACGTTGGAGAATCCTTCAATGAATCTCCGGTAGTATCTTGCAAGTCCCATAAAAGATCTTACATCTGTCACATTTCTTGGAGTAGGCCAATTCATAATGGCTTCTATCTTTTCATGATCCACTGATATAGCTTCTTCTGAGATAATGTGACCCAAGTACTGAATTCTATCTCTATAGAAATCACACTTGCTCAGTTTTGCATACAGCTGTTGTTCCCAGAGCAATTGTAATGTCAATCTCAAATGATCTTCATGTTCTTCCTCATTCTTAGAATAAACAAGAATGTCATCAAGGAAAACAAGAACAAACTTGTCTAAATACCTGCTAAAGACACTGTTCATATGGCACCTAAATGTAGCGGGCGCATTCGTGAGACCAAATGGTCCTACTACAAACTCATGATGTCCATACCTTGTTCTGAAGGTTGTCTTATGAATGTCTTCATCCTTGATTCTCACCTGATGGTACCCCAACCTCAAGTCAATATTGGAAAATACCTTTGATCCTCTCATTTGGTCAAAGAGGTCATCAATCCTAGGAAAAGGGTATTTTTTCTTTACTGTTACTTTGTTCAGTTGTCTGTAATCAATACACAACCAGAGTGTGCCATCTTTATTCTTTACAAACAGAACTAGTGCTCCCCATAGAGACACACTCGGCCTGATATACTTCTTCTCCAACAATTCTTGCAGTTGCATCTTCAACTCTAACATTTCTGGTGTGCTCATTATGTAGGGTGTCTTGGACATTGGTGCTGCTCCTGGCACGTTCAATTGTGAAATCAATGTACCTCTTTGGAGGAAGCCTTGGAATCTCATCAGGAAACACATCCCTAAATTCCTCCAACACCTGAAAGTCCTCCAACCTAGGAGTTTCACTCTCTTTTTCTTCAAAAATATGAGCTGCATACAACTGGAAACCTTTCCTACAGAAATTCTTCAACTGCATCACTGAAACCTGCCTCGCGGAAATGACCTTTGGAATGCCTTTCAAAATCCTTTATTTGCTTTCCTCATCCAAGCACTCGAAATCCTTGTTATAACTGTCAAGATTTACTTTGTGAGCTTCTAACCAATCCATTCCAATGAGAACATCATAGGAACCAAGTGGTAGAACATTCAAATCTACACAAGTGACCAATCCATTCATACTCAATGGACATTTCTCTATGACTTCACTAACCTTTCTCTTAGTTCCAATAGCCAGTTAAACTAACCACGATTTTCTATGCCTTACTTTCTTAAAGGCACAAATCTCCACTACTCTAGGAGTAATGTAACTGTGAATAGAACCAGGGTCAATCAACATAGAAACAGATTGATCAACAATCTTACATGCAACTTAAACCACAGTGGATTGGTGGTATTCCTGGTGGTCCTCCAGTGCTGCATAAATCCTAGGGATGGCCCTTGCTACTTGATCCACTATTTATGCTTCTTGAATGTTGTAAGCTGTCCTTGCACTCTCGTTCTCAAGTGGACCATTCCTGCGCATGTGGGGTCCTCCACATCTCCAACATTGGAAAGGTTCTCTGTTCTACTGTGGACCTCTTAGTTTCTCTCCCATCACTCTAGCTGGCTGCTTCTGCTGATTCTTGAAGCTAGAAGGTTTGAAACCTTTCTTCCTTTGGTCAAACTTCTCATTCTTCTTGTCCGTCCATGTCTTATGGTAATCATGTTTCCCTTTGGTTTTCTCATAGCAATACTTAGCCTTCCTAATCACTTCTTCAAGAGTTCTAGGCTCATAAAACTCAATTCTATGTTTGTAAGACAGTGGCAATCCACTCAGGAAATGCTAAATTTTAACTTTTTCATCTATGATGTACCTGACATATCTCAACAGTCCTAGGAACCTGTTCGCATACTCTTCCATGGTATGCTATCACAGTCTCAACTCATGGAATTCTTTGATCTTGTCATCATAGTACTTGTCAGAGAGGTATTTCCACTTGAAATACTTCTAGAACTGTTTCCACTTAAGTCTCCTTTCACTGATCTTCCTTACTTGCTTGAAGTGCTACCACAAAATGGATTCCCTTCCATTCAGATTGAATATGGGAACCCCTGCCTTCATGTTTCATGAATAATCCTGAACTTGGAAGTAATTCTTTATACCAAGAAGTCAAGATTCAACCTCTTGTCCATTCTGTACCTCGCCATCAATCGTAGGAGGTTTAGGCTTCTTAAATTCATCCCGAGTGCAATCCCTATGGGACCTCTTTCTCTTTCCCTTACGAGAAGAAGAGCTTGAATACCCACTGGAATCCTCTGAGTCAGATGACTTACTAGAAGTCCTTCTTCTTCTTCTGGTACTTCTCTTACTACCTTCAGGTTTCACTCTACCCTTCCCAGAGTCTATCTTTCTTTGCAAGTCTATCAAACTATGCAACATAGCAGCATTCAACCGATGCTTCTCTTCCCGGGCTTTAATCAAGCATCTCATGGTGGCTGCAATATCTGGTGGTGTCTCTTGGAGTCTCCTTCCATTAGAATCTATGTCATCATTTCCAACTCGAACATTTTGCCCCATGGCATCTTGGGCACGCTCGTAGAATCTCAAGCATCATATCCGTCATGGGTTCTCATGGCTGAACCACAACTTACTTTTCCAAATTTACTATGACTCTACAAAATGTGTTACCAGCACCATTTTTTAGATACATAGTAATTCAAAATCAAAACCATTTACTTATTGTCACCTGGCATATCTAGGCCCAATGTTGCAACCCGCATCCTCTAATACCACGATGTGGGGTACTCTTAATTGATCTCCGGCCCATCCAGGCCCAATGCTACAACCCGCAGCTCTGATACCACGCTCTCACGTACCCATGCCCGATTTTCATGCGGAATTAAAATTTTCATCCATAACCATCACTGTTCATCGAACACAAGGCATGGTCGTGAACCACATATCAACATTTCCAACACTATCACTCCCCCTCCTGTCTTCCATGGATCAATCCAACAATATGCAACGAAGGATATCAGAGGAGATCAAGCAGTGGAGCGAAAACACGATGAAAATCAATGATCACACGTGATCTCGTAGGTAGAACTAAATTGACGGATCAGAAATCACCCGCAAAAATCAATGGTGTAGAAAGCCCAAGTTGTGGGGTTGAAAGTTACAAAAATATTGCAATAACACTTTCCATAACCTGCACCTTGCATGTCGCATAGGAAACAGATCAACGGTGGAGAATCGTCCCGCGAAGGTCGACAGTGCGAAAAACTTAACTTGCGGGATTGGAAATATGCAAATCAAAACATCGCAATCCCGCATCCCACATCCCACAAGTTACAACAGGAAAATATGAGGAACCCAAAATCTGTGAAGTGACATTCCACATCCCAGATCTTGCAAGTTGCGAAAATAAAGTTGCAGGAGGAAAATCTGCAGAAACCAAAATCTACCATTAGAGGAAATTTGGGGTCTAAAATGGGCCTGATAAGAAAACGTGCCAACAATAAGTTCTTGTGAGTTGGTAATCAAGAACCAATAGAATTTCAATAAAATGAGTCAACCATAATGGTTGAATTGACATATTTGTCATAAAAAAACTACTTTTTTGTCCGTATTTTCGACTTATCTCTCTGTGTTTTTATTCACATTTCGATCGGGAAAGCTTGTTGGATGCAGAATCAAATTCCGCATCCAACGAGTACCCACACTGCATATTTTTGACATACCCCACTACCCCAAAAACAAGAAATACCTAAAAAAAGTATACATTGTTGGTACTCGTTGGATGCAAAATCAAATTCCACATCCAACGAGCTCTCCCGATCGAAATTTGAGTAAAAACACAGGGAGATATGTCGAAAATACGAACACAAAAAGTAGTTTTTTTTTTGTCCTCCAAAACTACTAAATATTATTTTATTATTTTCCTTAGGAGGCCCATTTTAGACCTCAAAATTCCTCTAATGGAAACGACGTTCCTCATCGCACATCCCCCAAAATCCTTAATCCTACAAACTGTGCAAATGAGGATTTCTAGCATAAAACTCAATTTTTCAGCTGAATTCTTGGATCGATATGATCATCCAAGCCGTTACCAAACTAGCCAATCTACCCTGCAACTTACTAAAATGCATTGAAGGAAAAACATAGATAGATGCCTATAATTGCAGTTATTCAGGGAACAATCCATAACTCAACATAGAAACATGTTCATCACATTCCATCAAGCAAATACAATGCAAGAATTATAGTGATAGAGAATTATGTGGAAAAGAACACTTATCTTGAAAAAACCTTGTCCCGCAACCAGCTATGTCGCTGCAACGTTCCACCCAACCATAGGCCAGTGTGCTCCTTAATCTCTCAGCAACAATGCCACCCCTGAGCTAGGCATGATTTCCTACAGGGATAAGGGAACATTAGTAGACTCTTACATAACCAAGGATGCAATCTGACTCAACCAAGACAACACATTTTGGGTTTCATGGGCTGCAAGGGAAAAACATCCCTCAGATGGGTTTGACAGGCCACTCAGCCAAGCCAACACACAGTTGGGTTTCACAAACTGTTCCCAGTCAAGCCAACTTTCACCTTAAGGACCAATAAAGCCAAGATATGCGTTTAACAAACTATACACAGTCAAGACATCTCACTACTGGGTTTATCAGGATACCTAGCCAGGCCAGCATTCACAGTTGGGTTTAACAGACTATCCAGCCAAAGGTTACTCACAAGGTGAGGTGCAACAGACATAGCCAAGCCAACAGATGGGTTTAACAGGATACCAGCCAATCCATCTTTCCTGTTGGGTTTATCACGATTCTAAGGAAATGGGTGGTAAGAACTGCTAAGCTAGTGAGCTCATCTTCAAAGCTAAGGACACCTTTACATGATCTATCTGGCCTGGATCCCCCTCTTCCTCCACACCCAACACAAGGAAGTGTCCCCTTCTCTACTCCGTAGTCCCTCAAGCTACACCTTCCCTTCCAGTGCTCTTCAGGATGTGCATGGCAGGTTCACCAGCCACTCTTATCTTACTATGAGGTTCCACACTAGGTTTATCAAGTGCATTCTACGTCTCTCCCATTCCTAAGTCTCGCACACAGTTATACCGGATCTAGGGTTCACGACACAACAACCATAGGGAGACTTTATATTACATACTTACTTTGAACATGAGTACCAGGGTCTCGTATGCTCTGTAGTTTAGTATAACGGTGCAACACAACAAATACCATAATGTCTAGGAAAACCACACTCGCAGAATGTGAAGAATACATACAAAGAAGGAAGGATATGCTATTCTGGTGCTTCTACACAAAGATCAGGGAGTGAAGGTGATGAAGGAATGGTCGAATGAATGAATATCCCCGCGGCTCTCAAAACACGAGAGTAGGAAAAACTAGGCGTGAATGCATGGGTCAGACTAACATATGGTTATGGTGTTTTCTTGTCCCTACAAGCAAAACATGACACTCCAGAACTAGGTGGCCTGCCCCATTCAAAATTGCCCATACTTTTTCCCTTTCAAGCAATAACTACCTCAATCACTTTCTGGCAGAATAAATGGTTAGGAAGAAAAGAAAAGAAAGAGGGTAGTTGACAGTTCTTATGGGTTCTCCCCATGACACATGGATTTTCCCCAAATAGGCTCAAGGTTAACATTCCCAACCCCTTATCCTTAGGAAAATCATGACCCCATCTCATTATTCGTCACATAGTTGGCCATGGGTTTTCATTATATTGCATATTTACATGATGTTTGCAAGCATGCTTGACTTAGCATAGAAACCATAGGCATCAACCATGATCTCCTATACACCAAACATCAATCAATGACAGGGCCTTGGCCTTGAGATCCTTGTCATGATTCGATATAATATTCACATCATATACATTAATGTAACGGGGTCAAAACCAGGTTGTTACATTCCCCTACCCCTTCAATAGTATTGTCCTTAGTGCTTACAAAATTTGAACAAAATGCTACAGTGGCATCACCTTAGTGTTCCGCAGACTTGAACAAAAATGGATGTGCCAATCTCATGGCATCCTACAACTCCCATATAGCCTCTTCAGGACCGTAGTGCTCCCATTGCACCTTTACATATCCTATGGCTCGATTCCGGAGCATGGTGACCTTCCTGTCGAGGATGCACATTGGCTCAATTCGGAAATCTCCCTCGGGTTCCACCTGAATCACATCCCAGTTTATCACATGGTCAGGTTCATGTATATATTTATTTAGCAAATAAATATGAAAAACATTATGAGTTCTAGTGCTAGCAGGAAATGTAAGTCTATATGCAATTGGACCTATTCTTTCAAGCATTTCAAACGACCCACAATATCTAGGGGACAACTTGGCACAGCTGCCTAGCTTCAAGGAACTCTTATTTTCCCTCACTCTGAGGTAAACATGATCCCCAACACTGAACTCTTTGTTCACCCTATGCTTATCAGCATATCTTTTCTTCCTGTCCTGGGCTGCTTTCAGATTCTACCTAATATTTACAACCTCTTGCTCCATCTCCTTGAGCATTTATGGACCAAGCACAACCCTGTTCACTGGATTATCCCAAGTCACTGGTGTCCTAAACCTCCTTCCATACAAAGCTTCACACAGACTCATTCCCAAGGATGCTTGCTGTCCATTATTATAGACAAACTCTACCAAGTGTAAATAATCTTCCCACTTTGTTGGTTTTTCCATCACATACATGCAAAGCATGTCTTCAAGCACTTGGTTTACTCTTTATGTTTGCCCATCTGTTACGGAGAGAAATTCCTATGACTTGGGGTACCACAATAGACAACTTGACTCCAGAAATCAATCATTTCCAATATGCAATAGAAATCAAATATCTAACACTAAAGGATCAGACCTCATATCTTATTCCGGACGGTTGAAGTAGATCCCCATTGAGATTTCCAACTTCATCTTGAATTGATTAATCACTTTCCTCAACAACAAGTAAACAAGACAAGCATACTATATATTAGTGTTAGATATATTCTAGCATATATAATCAACGATGTATAAGCATTTGAAATCATCCATGGATAAAATATTCATTCAAACATACATTATTGGACAGGAACATATATTTCTATTAATATAAAATCAGAGATTACTATGAATACAACCTTTGTCGGCACATCTGCGAATCAAAGAAACTAAATCCCCCACTTGGGCCTCCACCACCTCAATCCTCCATCTCCCGATAGCAAGCTCACAAGAAAAATGAAAGCTTGGGAAGAACACAAAAGTGCTCCAAGAGATAAAGGGATGCAGACTCAAGCACAAGTTCCAGCAACAATGGACTATAGTTTATTTGCTCTCAATTCTCTTATGCCTTCAATGTATCCAAAGAGTTCCTTATATAGCTTTCCAAAGGGGTAATGAAAGGTCGAATCCGAGCGATATCAAGGCATATGGAAGGCTAGGATACAAGTGAGTCAGATCCATGTCAAGGAAAACTCCAAAAGGATTTGGATTTTGTACACATCCCAATGTATGTGGTTTTAAGGGTCAAACCCACGGATATATGCGATAAGGGGTTCAAAAGTCGCGTATATCAATTTTCACATGTTTATAGGGATGGTTTAGGAAACACCAAAGGACAAAAAATGGTCCAAGGGGTCTAAGGAGTCTACAAAGGGACAGGGGGAGGCCATACAATTGTGAGTCACCTAGTGTGGTAAAATCAGCTATAACAGATGCCCCCTAATGTGTGAGGTCGGAGGGGTCATACGATGGTCGAAATACATTATATGTCCATCCCATAAGTGGAGTGATGGAGGATCCCAAATGGAAGACTAGCCACCCAATCAGTATAGTGCAATGATACAACTCTGCACATAACTGCAAATACATATATTAGTCTCGGATACATAAGAGTACAATGGCCATGAATATGCATGATACAAAATATTACATAAGTGGTCATCGCCATGTACAATATACATAGATCAGAATCTCCATGATGAATATATACAAAGGATCATGATCTCCATAATGGATGAAGATATACAATGGATCAAAATCTCCATAATAGCTGGAAATGTCTTACATATACTGGAATCAAGTCACGAGAGCTGAAATCTCATGAACACTGGCATGATCAAGGAGGTAGCATATAAGAGATGCCACCAATCTGGAAGGTCTTCTACACAAACCACTACGAGTACATGTCCTACTATGTGAATAGAGGTGTCAAGGTCGAAAATTGTAGTCCATCGTCTAATTACCAGTCATTGATGTATACCGTTAACAAACGCAATATCACCTACCGATAATGAAAATGGGAATCAAGGTACTAGAGTGCAAACTAACAAGTGTGAATAAATGTGTTGAGGTTGAACACTTGAGAGAATCCATCGATCAGGGGACATTTATGTATTCCCAAAGAACTGTCGATGGCAAGAGAACCTGCCATCGATGACTGCAAGTCTCGAGGAAATAAAAAATGACTCTAGATTCCAATCCCAGAATAAATGATTTGAAGTTGATGGGATGAAATCTGCTGGAAGGAGGGCATTAAGGAATCCCCCATCATCCAACATGAGGTACTCAGCAAAGCTGCATAATGTGGAAGGACTCGATCATAAGGTGCACGAACCAGTAACTGTACTAGGAATGGCCAACATGCAAAGTCAAAATAATTGAGGAATGGCCGACTCAGATTTCAACTTCCTTCAAACAAGAGTATAATGGTGAATGGTGACTAGCTAAAGGCAGCATAAACTCAATATATAAAACTGGGACATCTCTGCGACACAGGAGGCATCAACAGAGGCTCCATGGGGACTGGAAGCTTAACCAGTCGGTGGAGATAAAATCAGATAAAATGAGTACAACTCCTAAAGTCAAACTATAAACCCAACCAACGGATGTGATATACAGTGCTCTGTTCGAAGGCGACATGAATCGACAGCTACCAAAAGATAACATCTTTTCTTGTCCAACTTTTTGGTTTTTGATTTTTTTTTGGACTTTTTCAAATATTTAAAAATCTTGAAAAAGAATAAAACTGCTTTATAGTTACATAATAGGAGGAGACGAGTGTCATATGGGAAAACAAACTAGTTCCAAGTAGTGGAACATACATATGCTCAATGCAAGGATACATGTGTAGGATAGCGACACTCGGAGGAAAATCCCCTCTCGGTAAAAATAGGGAATCAAGCTACAAAGGATATATAAAATGGCTTTGCATGGCTAGACATGAGATGAGCTTGGGCTATATGGCTGAAACTCAATGTCAGGGAAGCCGACATAAAGCTCAATAAGGAAGGAAAAGGTCATGATAATGCAATTAGAACTTGTCATAAGGGAGTCTTGAGGGAAATAGGCCAGCAAAAGATCAAGAGGAGTATGAAGCTCTTGTCAAATGTCATGGTAATACTATACAACGGAGTCCCACACCCTAAGGGACAAAATGTCAGCATGGGCACCAAATGCAAATAAGGCACTAACTAGGGATCCCATGTAAGGTCAAGCTCTACCACTCATATCATGCCACTTCTAAAACAACAAGAAGGTTCCGTGACATAATAGAGTGGGTTCGTACCTAAGGCTGTAATGAAATGGTCATAAGGTCATGCAAAATGCAAATGGTGATGAAACCTAACCTATATGCCAATTTAGACATGATACCTGAAATCGGCACGAACGGGTCAATCCTATAGCTGAAACAGCACTCAAAAGGGTCTCCTACATCATAAATTAGTCCAAAAATAGTCCAAGAGGATTAGAAGCAGTCCAAACTATAGGAAAGGGGGTAAAAATTTTCAAAAATTTGAAAAATTTCTATAAATAGTAAAAAATTCAAAACATTATAAAAAATTTGAAATTTTTACCCATTTGAGCTCAGAACTTCAACAGCGAATTCTAGGAGATCCAGCCAGCAGAATCCACTACAGTTTTTTCCAGGTACTTACCCATGCTCTACTCTTTCATTTGGATGCAAATTTTGTCAAATTCCATGGTGTATTTGGGTTTCTAGGCCATTCTAAGATACGCACCACGGCCCATGCAAAAATCGAGGGTTTTTCCACCTATAGGGTTGGATATACACGGAAAATCCCCTCACAGTCGCATAAGCGGTTGTTTGGCAAATAGTCGCATATGTGGCTGCGCTCAATGTTTTTTAAGTATTCTAATGGACACAACTTAAATTTTGTGTAGAATGGTCCTAGAATGGAGAGAACGTGAACATGGTGATGTAGAAGAGGCATTAAGGGCAGATTTAATGGCTCAACAAGTGTTACATGCATGTTGGTGTCTTGGTGGCTTAAGAGCCAAACCAGGACTATTGCAGATGTTAGTGGACTACTGGGATCCAGACTCAAAGTCATTCCAGATAGACGGGATGTCTCTCACCATAGAAGTGGAGGACATATACTTTATTATTGGACTTTCCCGACGGGGGGAAGTGGTGAACCTACGTTCTTGCGGGCCCGGAGGTGGCCTGACTATAGATGAGTACATTGCAATTTACTGCTATCCAAACACGGAGAAGGTGGGGAGTCAGATCCCAACTAACTACATATAGGTGCTGGGCCTAAAGGCCATCCTACTAACACTAGGAAGGATAGCAGGCTTGGCTTCACTCCACCAGGCCTCGCGGCCTCTGATGTTCTATGCAGTGGAGTGCATGAGACCAACGGTATACGATTGGAGCACTGCGCTACTGGGAAACATGAAACACCAGCTTAGTGAGTCCAAGATGGGAAAAGTACGAAACTTTGGTTTCAGCAGCATACTAAGCACATTTTTCTTTGAGCTTGTTCTAGGATTGAGCCCTAGAGTTGACGTTCCTCTACATGGGGTTTGAGATCTGGCCCAATAACATTGGGTGGTTGCGATGCGCAAACTGGGTGGAGGCAGGGTGTCCAACCCCTATCCAACTGATTTCTTTCCGTGGTGGTGATGATAGATAGTTTCCATCGATGACTACCCTATGCAGGGATATATTTCTAGGGGGACCAGGACATGCCGCTACCACCAGGATCGGCATACGGTGACATAGGTAACGAATCTCGACCCTCTTTTTAAAAATTTTGAGTTATTAATTTTTTTTGTGTTTTTTGATTATGTGGAATCAAAAGACATGTTTTTGGGTGACAATACATAGTGGCATCTACCATATGCATGCAGATGTGGGACCACGATGGCATGAAGGCTTCCCTTGTCATAGACGGAGGGGAAGATGAGACGATATCACGGGTTTGGATGTGAAGCGGACGCTCCAAAGCATTCATACCAACTTCATGAGATTGACACACAAAGTACCCATGGTGCAAGTCGAGGAATTTCCTGAGGCCATGCAGCGCTAGGTGGTCGGTGTACCACGAGCATGGGTGCGACTATTTCAGCGGCTATCTAGAGCCGTAGTGACATTTCATGATCACAACCCCCCTCCTCCTCCACAGGCTTAGATACCTAGGAGTGATACATTTTGTACTACCGTGTATTATATTTTGGTGGCTCGAGAGCCCCATTTTTGTATTATGACACTATGTATTACCACATTTTGGATGTTTATAAAAACTTTTATGATGATCGATTCATTTATTTACATGTGTAAAAATTTATGTTTCTTATGAGCTTATTGTGTATGAAACAAATGCCAATCTAACACGTAGTTAGCATATGAGTTAGCAACTTGATTATTAATTCTTGGAATATGTATGTATGTTATATTTTCAAATTGTCATTCTAATAATCTCACACGTAAGAATCTTCTTAATAATGTTGGATCTCTAACATGGTAAAAACCATTAAGCTGTGACACTACTAACTTCAAATCAAGACGTACCTCAAGAGAGAGAACGCGATGTAAAATGGCATCTCATAGAAGCTCAATAACGGCACTAAACTCAGCAACATTGTTTGAAGATGGTCATAAACATACGCCTCCTGAAGACAATACCTGACCCATAGGAGTATAAATCACCCAAGCAGCAGAGGCTGAGTGTTGAGTGTGACGGCTCGCAGCATCCGCGAATCCTATGAAGGTGGAAGATTCCATTGACATCTGCCAAAAGAAACGGAAACTAATCACAAACCCAATCACCATAATAAAAATACCTACCTATGCAAAATTGTACAATAATATACAATAACCAACCTTGGCTGAAAATCATGCATAGTACTTTTTAAGATAGAGCCCATTTCTAGGCTTCGCCAAGGTCGTTCCCTCATAATCCACTAACTCATAAGCACCCTTCTCTAACACATGTTTGATGATTTAAGGACCACGCCACATGTGGTTAAACTTTCCTGCCCCCAATGGTTCTTTCGATTGATCCCACAAAGGACCAAGTCTCCCTCACTAAACCTCCTTAGACGGACAGACTTATCATAATAGACCTTTACGTGACTGTTATTTACTTCTAGAGCCACCAAGGCATCTCGACACTGCTCATCAAGTTGCTCAAGGTGGACCAAATGCTCCTCCAATGGGGAAGTGTCTGGTAAGAGCTCTATGGCTAGCTTCAAAGAAGGAATCTCTCACTCAACCGGCAATACCAACTCCAATCCATGTACAAGTTGATATGGAGAAAAACCCATGGAAGTCTTAACAACGGTTCTATAAGCCCACAAAGCAGGATATAACATAATGTGCCAATTATTCTTGATTTGTACGATGGTTCGTTGGAGAATGGATTCTAGTGATTTGTTCACTGCTTCTACCTGTCCATTCCCTTGAGGGTAGTAAGAGGAGGAATGCTCTTTTTTATACCCTAACTTTGATTCCAACTCTTCCTCATACGATTCTGAAAGTGTGAGCCATGGTCAGTGACAAGCTCTTTCAGAATACTGAACCGAGTAATAATCTGGTTGAATACGAAGTGCGCGGCTGTCTCACCGTCGGATTTAACTGTAGGCATAGCCTCAGCCCATTTCATGAAGTAGTCAACAGCCACTATGATATGATGATGCTCCCCAGCTGAAGCTGGGTTGCAATCCATAAAATATATCCCCCACTTAGTGAAGGGATCGATGATGATGATGGGATGTAACAGGGCAGGTTTTGAGCGCATATTACGTGCAAACACCTGGCAAGGATGGCACCTCTTGACCGCATATACACAATCCTTAAAGATTGATGGCCAGAAATAACCCGCTCTTAAGATTTTTTGGGCTGTAGAAAGCCCAGATAGATGACCACAACATGTCCCTCTATGGAAATCATTCAGCACTACCTCATCCTCTTCATGTGTTAAACAACGTTGTAAAATGGAATCTACCCCACGGCGGTACAAAGTATTATCCACTATGAGGTAATTCTTGGACACGTGACGTAACCGTCGTTGTTCATCCCATGAGAGGTGAGTAGGGACCTTCAATGTTTGTAAATATATAATGATATCCCCATATTATGGGTCTAAGGTTGAGATTAATAAGATGTGTTCATCGATAAACGTATCTTCACAAACCAACTCCTCGGCCTCGCTTGGGAAATTCAATATAAGCTCCACAAAAATTAACGATTTCTTCGATTTTGCCGAAACAAACTCGAGGTCGAATTCTTGCAGGATGAAAATCCATTTATTATATTTTCCCCCAATCATCCTTCGAGTGAGGATGAATTGAAACAGATTGACATGGGCTACAACCAAGGTCTGGCGAAGGAGAATATAATGTCTCAACCGTTGAACCGCTTGTACAGTAGTTAAGGCAAGCTTCTCAACATGGGAATAACGGATCTCTGCGTCAATAATATTCTGGCTCAGATAGTAGATGACGTGCTCTTGGAGCTCCTCATCCTCTTGAACTAAAACCATACCAATCGTCTCAATGGATGCAGCCACATAAAGTAGAAAATCACGGCTATAGTAAGGGGGACTAATCACCAGGGTTGATGCTAGGGATCGCTTGAGCACATCAAAGGACTCCTGGGCCCACTCATCCCAACAAAAGGTGGTGTCCTTCTTCAAAAGACGCATGAAGCCTTTAGTCAAATTGGCAAAATTGACAACGAATCTCCGTAAGAAGTTTGCCATGCCTTGCAAATATTGAAGATGGTGAATGTTTTTAGGGGGAGACAACTGAAGTATTGCCTCAACCTTCAAAAGGTCGACTCTTCTACCCTCTTTAGACACAATGAATCCTAATAAGTGACCAGACTTCACACAAAAGATGCACTTATGAGGATTTAACCTAACCAAATAATGGCAGGACCTTCCGAATACCAATCTCAAATGATAGGAATGACGCATTCTCATACGAGAATGAGTAGCAAGGTCATCCAAAAATACTTCAATAATTGATTTGAGATCATGGAAGATCAATGTCATAGCCTGCTGAAAAGTAGCTCCGGCGTTCTTAAGGCCAAAAGGCATTTTTCGATATGCAAAAGTTCCCCAAGGACAAATGAATGGAGTCTTATGTTGGTCCTCAGGTTTAATTTGTATTTGATTGTATCCAAAAAATCCATCCATAAAGGAAAAAACCTCACTACCCACACACTCATCCAAAATCTGATCAATAAATGGTGTGGGGAAATTGTCCTTAGGACAAGCACGATTCAAATCATGGAAATCAGTAAATATGCGGATCGTTCCCTGCTTCTTATCAACCGAAATGGGGTTTGAAACCCACTCCATCAAGGGAATGGGATAGATAAAACCGACTTTCAACAGTTTCTCTATCTCTGCCTTAATTGCGGGTGCTTTCCTAGGATTCACTGCATGCAAGCATTGTCGAACAGGCTTACCATTAGGATAAGTCTTAATCTCGTGTTTGACAATGCGAGGGTTGATACCTGGCATTTCATCATAAGACCAAGCGAAGATATCATGAAATTATTTAAACAGCTTGGTGTATTCTTGAATCTCAGCATGGGAACATTCTACCCCAATATAGACATTATCTATCCTTCTAGGATCGCTAGAGATATTGATAGGAATCATTGGAGATATATTTTCCATGTTCCCACCAGCCATCGAACCAAGAGAGCTTAATGGAACCATGGGACTACCAATTCTCTCACTAAGAACCTTCCTAAAGTTCTCAGGCTCCAAGCGATCAAGGTCTAGAAGAAAGTAAGATCTATGATGCAACTCTTCCCATGGTGGCTCAACCCCCGACATGGCCCCAATAATTGTTTCGTTTGAAGGGAAAACACTATCAAGGCAGTCGTGTGCGTGAGAATACTCAACTACCCATGTAGGCAGCACATTTGGGTCCTCCTCCTCTATCCATGAAGAGGAAGGACTAGGCTCTACAACACATCCAATATTAGCTTGATAAGCTACCATAGTTGCATGCAATAGCACGTCTGTCACGATGGGCTCACTCGAAGTATTCGGTGTAGGAAGCATCCAAGGATCTTCTATATGACTCGTGCGAAAAGACATTGATCTCACAGATGTTGAAGCCTCATTGGAACTAGACCCTATCATAAGGATAGGTGTAGGATAGCTAAAGCTTCCCATGAGGGATGGATACATGCCCACACCCACACTCCCAGTTGCCGGCTGAGAGTGCTCTACAATCGGGATCGAAGCTCCCGAAGATGTGGTAACTGACAGATTCTTGAATGATGTTTGATCAATCATAACTATCTTCCCATTAAATGGAAAGAATACAACATGAAATAGTGAAGAAGCTACGGCTTGCATACTGTACATCCAATTCCTACCCAGCAAGAGATTGTAGTCAAGGGGCGCATCAATCACCTTGACCTCTACCGCAACGGTGTTCCCTCCCAAACGGACCTTAAGGGAAGGAAGGATCCCATGCGGCCTAAACGATCTCCCATCAAACGTAGTTAACATGGTCACAGATTTAGACAACTCAGGGGAACCTAAAATCTTCCAACACGATAAAGAGATCACAGAAGTAGCAGCGCCTTCATCAATCAGAGTGCGATTGACGGTCATGTTGAGACATTCTACATGAATCAAAAGAGACACATAGTAAGGAAAGCGAGGTTGAATTCCTACGGTTTAAAATTTAATCACGGAGGAAGAATTATCATCATTCACACCAAGGGAAAAAAGAAAAGCCTTCCTTTGCGGAGGACAACTCTGAAGTACTTCTAGTGCAGACATCGCACAAGGAGTGTGGCCCAAATCCACGACAACAGAATAGTTTTGGGCAGCTCGGGCATTAGGATTGTGCCCCGAACGCTTAAGGACTCCCTTAGGAATGTGAGGTGCAACTTCAAGTTTATCCACAATTTTTTCAATATGCAAAGGAGTCCTTGGTGGATTAGGTTCCTTTCCTAGGTTGGGTTGTGACGAACCATAGTCCTTCGCACGAGTCACAACTTTTGTAGCACGTACCATGTTAATGCACCCATGACCACTACCCTTCGGCAGATCTTGATCACCACCAGAATGATCATGGGTCCTAAAGTTCATGTTTTTATTGTGAGGCAAAGGGTTAGTCAGCATAGCTGGGCCCTACGCTAAGAATCTCGAGGCTTCATTGATACAAGGGCACAAGTAAGTGAGGTGATCTTCCTTACATAACTTGCAAGGAAATTTAACCTTAAATTTAGCTTTCTTGTCCCCCCAGCATTACGGGTGTTCTTGTCATTATTATTATCATTTTCATTCCTGTTCCCACCCTTACGATTGTTCTTACCCTTCCTTTTATTCCTTTCGGGTTTCTGGTTACCCTTTTGGTCCAACGATTGCACTGAAAGTACACTCACCATTTGGGTGGGTTGAGGCGAAGCCGTGGCTTGTCCCGAAGCAGATTGGTTGATTGACAATTGATTGACTTGTTTCGCAAATGAATCCATAGGTTTAGCACTCGCACAACCAACAATGCCATCGGCATGTGGTCCAGGTTTAACTTTGGGGTCGAAACTAGAATGCGGAGCATTGGGAATGATCTCATATAACAAACTAGATTGAGCATAAATCAAATCTAGTTCTTGTTCCCTAAAAATAGCTTGTTCCTCATTTTGCACTCCGAATGTAGAAACATCCTTCGCTATATAAGGCAATAACGACTTAAAGAACTATTCGAGGAGGAATTCCAGCGGTATAAAGGCTTTAATCAACCTCTTCCATCTACGCCACTCTTGGATATGATCCGAGATATGTGTGGCTTTATCTTGTCAAAATGTCGACAATAGTTCTGTACCAACGTCATAACGCACTGGTAGTTGGAAGTGGTTAAGAAAGTCAATGCTAGGTCATCGAACAAAGCGAATGCTTCCCTAGGTATCTCTATATACCATTTCATAGCAAGCCCTGTAAGGGTGCATTGAAACAGCCTTAAACAAATCGAATCTTGTTGTAAGGAATTTGAAGAGCACCATAGGTGAAAGGTAGTAACATGTTCGCTCGAATCCTCTCCCAGTTTTCCCTCAAAGTTGGGTATGTCCGAGGGAAGCTTAGTAGGGATAGCTAGCCAAGCCAGGTCATGAGCTACATGATCGCTCGTCAATCTCGACAAGTTAGGAAGATTTAGTGTTGTGAGGAAAGGGAGCTTAGGATGAGTAGGTCGATGGAATTCTCCATGATATTTTTTATTCACATAGGTCTGATTACCATAACCACCATGGCCTTGGCCATAGTGCCCTCTTGCCATTTGACCTATATAGGGTGGCATGGAAGCACCATAGTGTGGTGTACCTTCACTATTCTGAGCTACAAAGCCGTAATTTGGAGAGTAAATGGGTTGTTGATACCCGCACCCATAAGGTGAAGAACCCTGTCCATACTGCGTCCCATAATAAGGTCCATAAGTCATCGCATGAGATGTCCCATGAGACACTCCATAAGTAGGGATATACACTCTGGAAGTAGGAATATACATTCCAGAAGTAGGAGTATATGCTCCGGAAGTAGTAACATGACCTCTAGAAGTATGAACATGACCTCCCGAAACCATGGGCGGTACTTGAACTTGAGACACAACTGGTTGAGTAACCGTAGTAGGGACCTGACTCGTAGAAACATTTCGGCCCGAAGGACCACGTGAATGAGGTGGAGGGTGAACATTTGAATAACTAGGGACAAAGGACGAAGGGACCTGTGTAATTATGTACATGTTTTTCCCTATAGTCACTCATCTCAGATCTGGTATCCTAATAGGATCACTAGCCCTACGCGTAGGAGGAATATATGATGTAGTTTCCACCACCGAGATGGAAGGTGCAATGTGACTTGTGCTCCCAAACCTCTCCGCATGGTAAGGAATGAGAGTGCCCCCAAGCATAGTGCTAGGCACAAAATCTGACTCGACATGAAATGCCAAATCATGTGTGGGAAAACCAGACATACCATAACTACCATAACTAGTGCTCACAGGTTCAAAATGTTTCTCATCATTTTTCGGCATTCCATTTCGATGATGTGTCAATGGGGGATCAACAATAGAGTAAGTAGGTCCATCATGAAAATTACCTATCTCAGAAATTATGGGACCTAACTCAGTCAAATAAGGTGAAGGATCATAGTTAGGAGTAAACTCCTCGTCTTCCACTTGAATGGGAGAAGGTGGTTTAGGAATACCTTCAACATGGTCTCCCATCATGTGTGAATCAATGTGCGAAGTATTCCACCTGGACTTTCTATCACTCTCTCTCAAAGGAGGAGGAAATGTAGAAGGAGGAAGTCTTTCTAAATGATGAGAATGGCGAGGCGCGGCACCTGAATCCACAATGACTCAAAAAATATAAAAGACTCTCTACGCAAACCCTAGGCAAGCTAATGTGCACAGATCATACACTAAATCTAAATCCAAACAGAAGCAATCAAGGATAGGATAAATGAGCTCCCGAATGAAGCAGGTATGTCTCGCCTAGGAGAGGCTTGAGACTCCCATACACAACAAGTGGAGGTATGTAACCAATTATTGTGGCCCTCAGCTTCAACGTGTAAAGCGACTGTGTTGTCCAACCCCAACCTGGCCGGGACACCCACAGAATAACCCCTACAGAGTACCCCCTCGATATCCTAGGTAAGGCCACTAAGGTCACCTGAATATAATCAATTCTCATGCGGACAATCGTAGGTGGGATTGACCGTATGGGCAGGGTAGCAAAGCCTGAAACTCTCGAAAGAGCCCCTAGATATGAATACAATCCTGGAAATATCTTCGGTGCTACTCAGTTATGACTAGGGGTCATCCCAATCAATAACCGCTCACACTGCTGCATGCTTAACTCCCTTTTGGGAGGAGGATCCTGAGAAACACCGGCTATACCAAGTAATTTCACACACTCACCTGGACAGACACATACATGTTGTTGTTTAGTGGTCTTGGAGAATTTACTCACAATGAACTATTCCAAGAACCTAAAACCTAATCTTGTTGGTGAACCCTGTCAAATAAAATAGTGTAGTTCATTTTAATTAAGCGTTGATTTTAATGGGCTTTATTACTCAAAAGAGTTATATGGTCGTGCA
This sequence comes from Pseudotsuga menziesii, assembly GCA_001517045.1. Taxonomy (NCBI): domain Eukaryota; kingdom Viridiplantae; phylum Streptophyta; class Pinopsida; order Pinales; family Pinaceae; genus Pseudotsuga; species Pseudotsuga menziesii. The sequence continues at coordinate 564,853 of LPNX010823927.1, read as the reverse complement.
ACTAATGGCATTATGACACAGCATAAATCAAAATGCACACCTAACAATCAATGCAAATGCATTGTGTCCATGAAAAACAGGGTATGCTACTACGTGAAATGCACAATTTTCTTCAAATGATAGATGAAAACTTTCCTATATGAAATCTTGACTAATATTCCAAAGCAAATCTAGTGCAAATACTATGCAAAATGCAAGATGCAATGCATAATTATAATCAAATATTTTTGGATTTTTTGAAATAAAAATGAGATACTAAAGCAAAAGAATGGTTCTACAACCCCTAGATTTTGCAAGCACACTCAAGCAGCACTCAAGCAAAGTACTAAGGTAAAAGAAATCTAATGCACTAATCCCAAAACAAAAAATCGAAAATGCAATGACAAGAACATTCTTTAAAAAAAAAAATTTACCCTAAAAAAAAAATCTCTAGTCACAAACAGAGGTGTATACAGACTCTAGCAGTATCAAAGGAGACTCAACAATCATCCAACTTCACCCAACAACAATCAATCTTCCTCTAGAAGGAAAAACTAAGGGCATACGTGACTGTTCGCAGTAAACCCACGTGTGTATGTGGAAATAGCAGTGAAACCCGTGTATATAAGTGACTGTGAGTTAAAAACTCACGTACATGAAGATATGTGCATAAAAATAAAGGAAAACAAATAAGCTGAGACAAAATTCACACTGATCAGACACTACCAGGAAAACATGTCCCCAGACCTGACACAAAAACAAGAGAAAAAAGAGCAATTCAAAGTTATTGAATGATGATAGAAAACCCCCAAAGGACAACTACTAGGAACTCCCTAGTGGAGTCACCAATTCTGTTATGGAGAGGAATTCATATGGCTTGGGCTACCACAACAGACAGCTTGACTCCAGAAATCAATCCTTTCCAATATGCAATAGAAATCAAATATCTAACACTAAAGAATCAGACCTCGTACCTTATTCCGGATGGTTGAAGTAGATCCCCATTGAGCTTTCCAACTTCAGCTTGAATTGATTAATCACTTTCCTCAACAACAAGTAAACAAGACAAGAATACTATATATTGGTGTTAGATCTATTCTAGCATATATAATCAACAATGTATAAGCATTTGAAATCATCCATGGATAAAATATTCATTCAAACATACATTATTGGACAGGAAAAGATATTTCTATTTATATAAAATCAGAGATTACTATGAATACAACCTCTGTCAGCATGTCTACGAATCGGAGAAATTGAATCCCCCACTTGGGCCTCCACCACCTCAATCCTCCATCTCTCGATAGCAAGCTCATAAGCAAAAGGAAAGCTTGGGAAGAACACAAAAGTGCTCCAACGGACAAAGGGATGCAGACTCAAGCACAAGTTTCAGCAACAATGGACTATAGTTTCTTTTCTCTCAATTCTCTTATTGCTTCAACGTATCCAAAGAGTTGCTTATATAGTTTTCCAAAGGGGTAATGAAAGGTCAAATCCGAGTGATCTCAAGGCATATGGAAGGCCAGGAGACAAGTGAGTCGGATCCATGTCAAGGAATACTCCAAAAGGATTTGGATTTTGTACACATCCCGATGTACGCAGTTTTAGGGGTCAAACCCGCGTATATACACGATAAGGGGTTTAAAATTTGTGTATATCAATTTTCACATGTTTATAGGGATGGTCTAGGAAACATCAAAGGACAAAAAATGGTCCAAGGGGTCTAAGGAGTCTGTGGAGGGACATGGGGAGGCCATACAATTGTGATTCACCTGGTGTGGTAAAATCAGCTATAACACCATCGGTTTGAGGATGGTAAGCAGTACTGAAGTTCAACTTTGTACCCAAATCTGCAAACAACCCCTTCCAAAAATTGGAAGTGGATTTGACATCTATGTCAGAGATTATTGCCTTAAGCAATCCATGCAATTTGAAAATTTCCTTTATGAAGATATTTGTAATGTCATATATCTTATGCGTAGAATTAACCGGTATAAAATGTGTTTCCTTCATCAACTTATCCACCACAACAATGATAGGATCATGTTGTCTCCAATTCATTGGGAACCCTATAAGAAAATCCATGGAAATAACTTCCTACTTCCATTATGGAACTGGAAAAGGCTGCAACAAACCTGTAGGGTGTTGATGCTCAACCTTTACCTTCTGGCATTTCATGCACCTGGAAATGTATTCAGCCATGTCCTTTTTCATACATGGCCAAAAGTACTACTTTCTGGATGTAGCGATTGTCTTTTGGTATCCTGGGTGACTAGAGTATGAAGCTTGATGGATTTTTTCCATAAGAACTCTCCTCAAATATGCTACATTTGGAATGTAGACTCTGTTCTTATAAGTAAGAAGTCCATCTCCTTCCATCTTATATCCCTCATACCTCTTCTCAATACTTTGCTGCTGCAATTTGTCCTTAATCTGCACATACATTTCATCCGCAGCAACATGGCTAAAAATCTTCTGCCTCAACTCTGATTGTCAAATAGTAAGAGATGTCACATGCATTTTCTGCACCTTCCTACTAAGTGCATCAGCTACCTTATTCTATTTTCCTTTTATGTGCTTGATTTCAAGATCAAACTCACATAAAAACTCCAGCCATATAGCTTTCCTAGCATTTAGAGTAGGCTAATCAAACAAATACTTCAAACCACAATGGTCTATCCTCAGCTCGAATATTTTTCCCATCAAGTAATGCCTCCACATCTTGAGATCGTGTACTATGGCTACAAGATCTAGATCATGAGTGGCATAGTTCTTCTCATGTTCCTTCAACTTTCTTGACTCATAACATATGACATGGTTGTCTTGCATAAGGATTCCTCCAAGCCCTTGACCACATGCATCAGTACACACCACAAAATATTTCTATAGGCCTGCAACCTTCAATACTGGTGCACTGGTGAGAAGATTCTTCAACTGCTGGAAGCTTTCTTCACACCTCGAGTTCCATTCAAACTTTATCCCCTTCTTTTGCAAAGAAACGATGGCATGTGCAACCTAGGAGAATCCTTCAATGAATCTCTGGTAGTATCCTGCAAGTCCCATAAAAGATCTTACATCTATCACATTTCTTGGAGTAGTCCAATTCATAATGGCTTCTATCTTTTCAGGATCCACTGATATAGCTTCTTCTGATATAATGTGACCCAAGTACTGAATTCTATCTCTATAGAAATCACACTTGCTCAGCTTTGCATACAACTGATGTTCCCGGAGAAATTGTAATGCCAATCTCAAATGATCTTCGTGTTCTTCCTCATTCTTAGAATAAACAAGAATGTCATCAAGGAAAACAAGAACAAAATTTCCCAAATACCTGTTGAAGACACTGTTCATAAGGCACATAAATGTAGCTGGTGCATTTGTGAGACCAAATGGTACCACTACAAACTCATAATGTCCATACCTCATTCTGAAGGCTGTCTTATGAATGTATTCATCCTTGATTGTCACCTGATGGTACCCCTACCTCAAGTCAATCTTGGAAAATACCTTTTCTGCTCTCATTTGGTCAAAGAGGTCATCAATCCTAGGCAAAGGGTATTTTTACTTTACTGTGACTTTGTTCAGATGTCTATAATCAATACACAACCAGAGTGTACCATCTTTCTTCTTTACAAATAGAACTAGTGCTCCCCACAGAGACACACTCGACCTGATATAATTCTTCTCCAACAATTCTTGCAGTTGCATCTTCAACTCTAACATTTCTAGCATGCTCATTCTGTAGGGTGTCTTGGACACTGGTGCTTCTCCTGGCACAAGTTCAATTGTGAAATTAATGTCCCTCTTTAGAGGAATCCCTGGAATCTCATTAGGAAACACATCTTTGAATTCCTACAACACATGAAAGTCCTCCAACCTAGGAGTTTCACTCTTTGTTTCTTCCAAAACATGAGTTGCATACAAATAGAAACCTTTCCTACAAAACTTCCTCAACTGCATCGCTGAAACCTGCCTCACGAAAAACACCTTTGGAATTCCTTTCACAATCCTTTAGTTTCCTTCCTTATCCAAGTACTCAAAATCCTTGTTATAACATTCAATCTTTTGCTTTGTGAGCTTCTAACCAATCCATTACAATGAGAACATCATATGAACCAAGTGGTAGAACATTCAAATCTACACAAGTGACCAATCCATTCATACTCAATGGACATTTCTTTATCACTTCACTAACCTTTCTCTTAGTTCCAGTAGCTAGCTAAACTAACCAAGATTTGCTATGCCCTCCTTTCTTAAAGGCACAAATCTCCACTAGTCTAGGAGTAATGTAACTTTGAGTAGAACCAGGGTCAATCAAGATAGAAATAGATTGATTAACAATATTACTTTCAACTTCAACCATAGTGGACTGGTGGTCTTCCTGGCAGTCCTCTAGTGTTGCATAAATCCTAGGGACGACCCTTGCTACTTGACCCACTGTTTCTGCTTCTTGAATGTCATAAGATGGCCTTGCACTCTCATTCTTGAGTGGACAATTTCTGTGCATGTGGGGTCCTCCACATATCCAACATTGGAAAAATTCTATGTTCTTCTTTGGACCTCTTGGTTTCCCTCCCATCACTATGGATAGTTGCTTCTCAGCTTGTGATGGCTTCTTATACTGATTCCTAAAGCTAGAAGGTTTGAAACCTTTCTTCCTTTGGTCAAAATTATCATTCTTCTTGTCCTTCCATGTCTTATGGTAATCAGGTTTCCCTTTGATTTGCTCATAGTAATACTTAGCCTTCCTAATCGCTTCTTCAAGAGTTCCAGGATCATAAAAATCAATTTGTCTTTGTAATACTGAGGCAATCCACTCAAAAAATATTGAATTTTCACTTTTTCATCTCTGATGTACATGACATATCTCAATAGTTCTAGGAACATGTTCGTATACTCTTCCATGGTATGCTGTCCCAATCTTAGCTCATGGAATTCTATGATCTTGTCATCATAGTACATGTCAGATAGGTATTTCCACTTGAAATATTTCTGTAAAAATATTTCCACTTAAGTCTCCTTTCACTGATCTTCCTTACTTGCTTGAACTGCTCCCACCAAATGGATGCCCTTCCATTTAGATTGAATATGGCAACCCTTTCCTTCATGTTTCCTGAATAATCCTAAACTTGGAAGTACTTCTTTATCCCAAGAAGCCAAGCTTCAACCTCTTATCCAGTCTTTACCTCACCATCAAATGTAGGAGGTTTATCCTTCTTAAATTCATCCTGAGTGTGATACCTATGGGGCCTCTTTCTCTTTCCCTTACGAGAAGAAGAGCTTGAATCCCTACTGGAATCCTACGAGTCAGATGACTTACTAGAAGTCCTTCTTCTTCTTCTGGTACTACTCTTACTGCCTTTTGGTTTCATTGTACCTTGCCCAAAGTCTATCTTTCTTTGCAAGTCTGTCAAAATCTGCAACATAGCAGCATTCAACTGATGCTTCTCTTCCTAGGCTTTAATCAAGATTCTCATGGTGGCTGCAATATCTGGCAGTGTCTCTTGGAATCTCCTTTCATTCGACTCTATGTCATCATTTCCAAATTAGACATTTTCCCCCATGGCATCTTGCGTATGCTCGTAGGAATCTCGGGCATCATATCTGTCATTGGTTCTCATGGCTGAACCACAACTTACTTTTGCAAATGTACTATGACTCTGCAAAATGTGTTACCAACACCATTTGTCAAATACACAGTAATTCAAAATCAAAACCATTTACTTACTGTCACCTGGCCTATCCAGGCCCAATGCTGCAACCCAGAGCCTCTGATACCACAATGTAGGGTACTCTTAACCGCTCTCCTGCCCATCCAGGCCCAATGCTGCAACCCACAGCTGATACCACGTTGTCACGTACCCGTGCCCCATTATCATGCGGAATTCAAATTTTCATCAAAAACCATCACTTTTCATCCAACACAGGGCATGGTCGTGAACCACATCTCAACATTCCAACACTAACTCTCCCTCCCATCTTCCATGGATCAATCCAACGATCTGTAAGGAGGGATATCATAGGAGATCGAACAACGAAAATAAAACGCATGGAAATCAATGATCACAGGTGATCTTGTAGGTAGAACTAAATCAACGTATCAAAAATCACCTGCAAAAATCAACGGTGCAGAAAGCCCAAGTTGTGGGGTCGAAAGTTATAAAAATATTGCAATAAGACTTTCCGCAACCCGCATCAGAAACAGATCAACGGTGGAAAATCATCCTGAGAAAATCGATGATGCGAAAAAGTTAACTTGTAGGATTGGAAATATGGAAATTGCAACACCACGATCCCACATCCTGCATCTTGCAAGTTGCAGAAGGAAAATCTGTTGAACCCAAAATCTGCAGAACGACATTCTGCATCCTGCATCCCGCAATTTGCAGAAGGAAAGTTGCAGGAGGAAAATCTATGGAAAACAAAATCTACGAAACGACGTTCGGCATGCCGCGTCTCGTAAGTTACAGAAGGAAAGTTGCGGGAGTAAAATCTGCGAAAACCAAAATCTGCGAAACAACGTTCCACATCCCGCATCCAACAAAATCCTTAATCCCACAAACTACACAAATGAGGATTTCTAGTAGAAAACTCAACTTTTCAGCTGAATTATTGGATCGATATGATCATCCAGGCCATTACCAAACTAGCCAATCTACCCTGCAACTTAGTAAAATGCATTGAAGGAGAAACATACATAGATGCCTATAATTGCAGTTATTCAGGGAACAATGCATAACTCAACATAGGAACATGTTCATCACATTCCATCAACCAAATACAATGCAAGAATTACAGTTATAGAGAATTATGTGGACAAGAACACTTATCTTGAAGAACGTTTGTCCCACAACTAGCTATGTCTCTACAACGTTCCACCCAACCATAGGCCAATGTGCTCCTTAATCTCCTAGCAACACTGCCACCCTCGAGTCGGGCATGATTTCCTACAGGGATAAGGGCACACTAGTAGACTCATACATAACCAAGGATGCAATCTAATTCATCCAAGACAACACAGTTGGGTTTCACAGGCTGCAAGGAAAAACATCCCTCAGATGGGTTTCATAGGCCACTCAGCCAAGCCATCTCATAGTTGGGTTTCATAGACTGTTCCTAGTCAAGCCAACTTTCACCTTAAGGACCACTCAAGCCAACATATGGGTTTAACAAACTGTACATAGTTAAGACATCTCACTGTTGGGTTTATCAGGCTACCTAGCCAAGCCAACATTCATAGTTGGGTTTAACAGACTGTCCAACCAAAGGTTACTCACAAGTTCAGGTGCAACAAACACAACCAAGCCAACAGATGGGTTTAACATGATACTAGCCATGCCATCTTTCCCATTGGGTTTATGAGGATTCTAAGGAAATCGACAGGAAGAACTGCCAATCTAGTGAGATCATCTTCAAAGCTAAGGACACCTTCACAAGATCTATCTGGCCTGGATCCCCCTCTGCCTCCACACCCAATAGAAGGAAGTGTCCCCTTCTCTGCTCTACAGTCCCTTGGGCTACACCTTTCCTTCTAGTGCTTTTCAGGATTTGCATGGCAGGTTCACTAGCCACTCTTATCTTACTGTGAGGTTCCACACTAGGTTTATCAAGTGCATTCTACGTCTCTCCCATTCCTAACTCTTGCACATAATCATACCTGAATCAGGGTTCATAACACAACAACCACATGGAGACTCTACATCATAGGCTTACTCTGAATATGAGTACCAGGGTCTCATACACTTTGTAGTTTAAGATAACATTGCAACACAATGTCTAGGAAAACCACACCCACAGAACGCGAAGGATACATACACAGAAGGAAGGCTCTACTGTTATGCCGCTTCTATACGATGATCAAGGAGTGAAGGTGCTAAATGAATGGTCAAATGAATGAATATCCCTGCAGCTCTCAAAATGTGAGAGTAGGAAAAACAAGCCGTGAATGCATGGGTCAAACTAACACACAGTTCTGGTGTTTTCTTGTCCCTACAAGAAAAACACAACACTCCAGAACTGGGTGCTCTGCCCCATTCAAAATTTCCCATACTCTTTCCCTTATAAGCAATAACTACCTCAACCACTTTCTGTAAGAATAAATGGTTAGGAAGAAAAGACAAGAAAGAGGGTAGTTGACAGTTTTGATGGGTTCTCCCCATGACACATGGCTTTTCCCCAAACACGCCAAATCATGCCCCCCATCTCATTATTCGTTGCATTGACATATCTGCCCGTGGGTTTTCATTATATTGCATATTTACATGATGTTTACAAGTGTCCTTGATTTAGCACAGAAACCATAGGCATCAACCATGATCGCATATACACCAAACATCAATCAATGAAAGGGCCTTGTCCTTGAGCTTCTTGTCATGATTCGATATAGTATTCACATCATATACATTAATGCAACGGGGTCAAAACCAAGGTGTTACATTATTGTTACCATGGAATGGTATCAGAAAAGTTTAACCATCTGTGTAACTTTATAACTATTTCATACTTGGAACTTAACAATCGATATTTTTCCCTATCTTGTAAAGATAAAAAAAACTAGATATAACCAATAAAAAGTAACTAAATGTTGTTAAATCCCTTCATTGCAAGAATAAATATAGAGGAAGGGGATACAATTCATTGCATCTTGCGAATGACCCAAATTCAAGCTACACACATGATCATGTGGTGTTATTGGAAAGTAAGAGGAACTTTTCTATGTTCATTTGGGTTCAAACATCAATGATGTTTGTTTTGATAGGAAGGTAGGGAATTCCATCCACGAAAGCATTTCAATTTTCCATTTTTATGGAGTTTAATTTATTAAGCTTATAGAAAACATGAGCTCTCTATGGCTATACTTGTATTTACATGATATAAAATTAGTATATGGTAGGATGTGGTGTGAAACATCTACAATTCTAAAATTTTCTAAGCACTGCATTGACTATTGGACAACGAATCTTTTACATTATTTCTTACATTGATCTTTTGTATGGCTTGTCTTTTATGCATTCTTCCTTCTGCATTACTAATTCGTTGGGTATTCCACTATCAAACACCTCGAATTGATCATTTGACCATGCAATCCTGGTGAGATCATTATTAGCATTATACTATTTCTTAATTTACCATCTTGTTTACTTATAATAAGATGCGTTAGGGCTCATGTTTGTTATAACTTGATAATATGATATAAAGGGGGTGTTAAAAATGGGTTGATAAAAACGGACCTACAGTATCTGGTGAAACTAGGAGTTTTCTTAGTTTGAAAGATATATTGGTAGGGGGGTTCAAAAATATGATTTTGGGAGGAATTTTCGAATATTTATTGAAATTAGAGATGTTCTTTAATATCCCACGAATGGTTGTGTTATGTAACAAGTTCACTGAGTAAACCCCTCGTGGTCTTCCACTATCCAACACTACAAATTGATGAGTCGCCCATGCAATCCAAGTGGGATCATTATTAGCACTATACTATTATTTCATTTAGTATATCATGTTTGCATATACTAAGATGTGTTAGCGTTCTTGTTTGTTACAACTTGATAATATGTTATAAAGGGGGTATTAAAAACAGGTTGACAAAAATGGATACCAACAATATTTGGTGAAACTAGAGGTTTTATTAATTGGAAAGGTATATTGGGAGGGTGTTCAACAATACAATTTTAGGAGTCATTTTCCAATATTGAGTGAAATTAGGGATATTGTTTAATATCCTGCGAACGGTCATGCTATTTAACAAATTCACTAAGTGAATCCCCGTGTTGCATTTACACTGTGGTTTTACTTTTGCAATGAATATGTTTGAGGTTTGATTTCTTTTTAGGAATGTGTGATCTAGTTTACAATGAGATTTTGATTTCATACCAATAGATCAATAGTGTGAGGTAGAAATTGTGCTTACATAGGTATTGCATGATAGATTTGAAATAAAAAACTTCCTTGGGTTGACAATTTATGTTTTGGGAATTTCAGTTTTTTATTTACAATTAATTTTCCCAACACTCCTAATCTACCATGCAGTTGTGCAATAACTTACCATGTACAATCAAAGTAATATATAAATGAGGTATTTAATCATATCTTTCTTCCTCAATGACAAGTCCTACTTTGGTGGCAGGGCTTTCATTAGCTATATTTGGGCTATTAGATTGTTGATTTGAATTGTTTAGCTTTAAGAATTTTCAATTTGCTTATGATAAACAACATTTCTAATTTTCTAGCCAATTATGACAAGAGGTATGGGGATTTTTATTTTGGAAAAATCATGCTCAAGATCAAAAGAATGGGAATCTTTCTCTTGTTCTCTCTTTTCATACTATGTTTTCTTATGTTGAGTAACTTCAAATTTCTTTTGTGGGGAAAGAGGTGTAGATTTGGTCAATTTTTTTTTACAGGAAGCATGTTTTTCAACAAGAGCTTAATTATCAATGACGTTAACTGGTTTAACATCCTTATATACTTTCTTAGAGGCAGTACTTTAACCTTGATTTGCAGAATAGTTTCTAGGCCTTAAATAGTATCTCTTTGGTGTGTTAAGATATTTAGACACTTAGGAGTTAGTTAAGATCAACTTGTGTAATATATTCGTTAGGTAAAAGTGTGTTTCTTTAGTATGCATTAGTATGCATTTGTAAATATTTTAATCCAATGGTCACGATATGTTCTAGACATACAGTGATCCGACAGTTCAACTTCTCTTAGATCATACCTACCATTGATCCGTGGCTTAACACCCAATTGGTCTATGATCTCTATTTAAAGAGCATAGAGGGTCCTTGGCTAGTTGATTGATTATGAAAATCTCATGTAACTTTGTTTCTTTTGCATAATAAATTGCTCCAATTAGCTATTTGGCTGGGGTCATGGACTGTTTCCCTCTCGAGGGTTTTAACCACGTGACAAACATTGGTGTGTTGATCTGTGATATATTTGTGTGAAGTGGTTTCTCAAGGTGTTCTGTCTTTTGGGATTACCCTTTGTACCTGAACATGGTATCAGAGCTTTTATGAAGAGTCGCTTTCGGTTTTGATCAAGATTTGGAACCGGTGTTGCCGAAACTTTGAAAGGGTTTCTGGTTCTAGATTTTTTGTGCATTTGTGGCCTATGGGATCTATTCCATTGTGTCCAGAGCACCGTTTTCATTGGGGAATAGTTTTCATTTCACCGAAAACCATTTCCGTTTTCTCCAAAAACACCCATTTCGGCAAATCTGAAGGTATAATGTTACAGTGACGGATTTGTTTTTTGTAAATCTCTCATATTTTATCAGTTTATTATTATATTTTTTTGTTTTAGTCTCGGACTATTGTCTTCCCTAACTGCGTATGATCTTTTCCGTGCACCTTGTGCGATCACGGATAATCAGAAACATTAAGGGAAACGTTTTTTTTATAGTCTTCTCGGCTATGTATGCTCTTTACCGTGCACCTTGTGCGATCACGGAAAATCAGAAATAGCAAGAAAACTTGAAAACGTAGACTTTTTGGGTAAGCTAACCAAGATCTAACCCCATTGTGTGGAAAAGTTTTTTTTTGTGTTTGTTTTTCGGTTTTTTTGTAATTTGCAGGAAAAGAAAGCAAGCACGGAGAACGAAAGAGAAGAGTAAAAAAAAAATCCCCCTTCCTCTTTCCATTATTTTACATACCTTTTAAACTTAGCTCACTTGGTCCAAAGTTGCTTTATTACTTAATAGGTCTTGAGTCCAAGTCTTATTAAGCTATTTTCTAGTGCATGCAATTTCTATTTTCAAGTTACTTTATTTTAAAAGTGCATCTCACATAAATAAAATAAAATAAAAGTGAGTCACTTAAGTCTTTTAATTTATTGCCGCACTATTTAAAAGTCACATTATTGTAAAAGTGAACATCACTTATTCTACAAAAGTGATTCACTTCAAAGCAAATTTATTGTAAAAGTGATTGTCAAAGGTTGATATTGGGAAGAGGGGGATTCTTTTCTTAGTTGGTCAAGTTAATATCTGCCACGTCACTATTGGAGACATCTTCAACTTTTTCTTTGATCAAGAATAACTTCATCATCTAGAATCTGTTTTAAGTGTTGTTTTTTTAAAACCGCGTGTTTTTTCGATCTCTTTGCATCCAGACAATTAATTTATGTTCTTTTAGCCATTATTTTACAGTATGGCCGCCCCTTGTGATATTATGCGTACAATTTCTAACTATTTCTCATGGAAATCTCGTATGGAGGATGTTCTATGAAGTAGGGGACTTTTCAGGATAACCTCAGGGAAAGAAACAGAACCCACTGATGATGATAAGAGAATTAAATGGGAAAATAGATGTGATAAAGCTTGTGGATTGATTGGGATGTCAATCTCTACTGATTTGCGATTCCACATATCTGGAATTGATGAACCTAATCTCACTTGAGAAAAGTTGGAATCTGTGTTTGGTAAACACAATGAAATTCGAGGTCATCAACTTGAGAATGAGTTGCTTTCCTTGAATCCAAATGATTTTTCATGCATTCAAGACTATTTATCTAAGTATAAAACTCTTAGACTATTATGTGCAGAATGCAAGATTAAGAAAGAAGACAAACAATGTATTTATCATATTCTTTCAAAACTTGGACCTGCATATTCTATTTTTGTATCTACATTCTACTCCATGAAAGTATCCTTGACTGCAACTAGCTATCAAGAGACTAGCCTTGAATCCTTTTGTGATTCCTTAATTAGAGAGCAAGATAAGCTCATTCATCTTGAAATAATTAACAATGCAGATACATTTGGGAAAGCCTTATTGTCCCAATAGAAAGAAAAGTCCAAGCCTCCCAAGAAACAAAATTTTCACAATAATAAGCAAAACAACAAGGGTCCCAAACCTTCTCAGTCAGCTCCTTCTTTAAAAAATGACAAAGGATCCAAGCAAAAAGGAAAGAAGACTGGGCGTCATTGCAATTTTTGTGGGAAAGATAATCATGATGAATCTAAGTGTTTTAAGAAGATGGAAGCCTTGGAAGCAGCAATGAAGAAGCACCACATCAGCCTAGATTCGTCTTCAAAATCTACCTCTCATGGACATGAACTTTGTGCTTCTGGTTACTCTTATACTGCATCTTCTTCTTCTACTTCAATTGAATGGCTCATTGATTCTAGAGCATCTTTTCATATGGTTAAGGATAAATCCATCTTTTCTACTATGCATGAATGTAACACCAAACAAATATTTGTTGGTGATGATAGATCTCTAAGTGTTGTAGGATCTGGAGCAGTTCCAGTAGAAAATGGTCATTTCAGTGATGTACTATGTGTTCCAAAAATTTCCTGCAATTTGTTATGAGTCTATCATATTACTCATTTAGGTGAAGGTAAAACTGTGATGTTTACACCTCACCAAGTTGTAATCAAGGATTTTAAAAATCCTCAAAATGTCCTTACTACTGGAACTGTTGATGATATTACCAGGTTGTACAAATTTAACAACTTTGGGTCATCACCTTTTCCTTCAGTTTTTGTTGCTCATACTGATAACTTGAGCAAACTTTGGCATGAGCGATTTGGTCACTTAAATTATCGCTCATTGCAACAACTATGTAAAGACAATATGGTGAATGGTCTTCCGCTGGTATCTTGCAAGGATGGTGTTTGTTCCGGTTGTGTACTCAGAAAACATCATCGAGACAATTTTGACAAACGTGCCTCTTGGCATGCCTCGGTTCCCTTGGAGCTTGTGCATAGTGACTTGTGTGGCCCTCTTCCATCTGCTTCCTTTTCTGGTTTCAAATATTTCTTAACTTTCATTGATGACTACTCCAGACGCACTTGGGTTTACTTCCTAAAACTTAAGAGCGGAGTATTTAACATGTTCTTGGCATAGAAGGCCCTTGTTGAAAAAAAATCTGGTCATCAAATTATTAAGTTAAAATATGACAATGGAGGAGAATATGTTAACAAAAAGTTCACTACGTTTTGCACTGAACAAGGAATCCAACAATAGCACACTGTTCCATATACACCACAACAAAATGGTTTAGCTGAACAGAAGAACCGCACTTTAAAAGAAATGGCTAATTGTGTGATCCAATCTAAGGGACTAAGTCTTCAATATTGGGCTGAGGCCATAAATTGTGCAAATTACATAGTTAATTGCACACCCACTAAAGTTTTACAAGGTATAACACCGAAAGAAGCATGGAGTAAAATTAAACCAGATGTAAGTCACTTTCGTGTGTTTGGTTGTGAAGCATGGGCTCACATTCCGGATGAAAAACGGAAAGCATTGCAGCCTAAAAGTGAAAAGTGCATATTTGTTGGATATTCTGAAGATGTAAAAGGTTATAGACTTCTTTAGCCCAATTCACATGATATAATCATTAAAAGAGATGTTAAATTTGATGAAAATGTCTTGTCCTACGAGCCTAACTTGGTGGGTGTACCATCTTTGGCCTGCGATCCTAATTCAGCGATTGTGCCTTCTTCTTCTTCTTCTTCCAACTTCCTTGACAGGTTTCCAACTCCAGTTTCTGATGATGACAGTGAGGATAAAAATCCACCTTCGCCTGCTCATGTTCCTCCAATTACACCAGCACCAATACTTCCTTGATGGGTCCATTCAACATGTGAAGTAACTAGTGATCTTGCTGGTGATCCTAGTGATCAACAACGAACATGCTCTCAGTTTCAGCGAGCCTCTTTTCTTTTGGCTCAAGTTTCCGAGAATCATGATCCATAAACTTTTGCAGAAGCTTCAGGAAATCCAGATTGGGATGCAGCTATGGATGAAGAATATCGTTCCTTAATGGCGAATGATACTTGGGATCTTGTTCCTCTTCCAAAAGGAAGAAAACTTGTCAGATGTAAATGGGTCTACAGAACTAAGTATGCATCATATGGAAGTGTTGAAATACTTAAGGCAAGGTTAGTTTCCAAAGGTTTTTCCCAAGTTGAAGGGATTGACTACAATGAAACCTTTGCCCCTGTAGAAAAAATGAACTCCATCCGCCTTGTTCTTTCCCTTGCAGCCTTACATAACTGGGAAGTCCATCAAATGGATGTCAATTTTTCCTTCTTACATGGTGATTTACATGAGAAAATTTACATGGAACAACCCCCTAGATATGTTCAGGATAACTCTAGTCTTGTTTGTCTCCCTAAGAAATCCTTATATGGCCTTAAGCAAGCTCCTAGAGCTTGCTATGCCAAAATGGATAGATTTCTCCTTAACATTGGTTTTTCTAGATGCCATTCTGACCCCAATGTCTATACCAAGAAAGTAGGAAACCATCTCATCATACTTGTTCTTTATGTTGATGATATTATCCTTACTGGTAGTGACCCTAAACTTATAACCCATGTGAAATCTAGTCTTAAGCAAAATTTTGAAATGTCAGACTTAGGACATTTGCATTATTTTCTTGGTCTCCAAGTCTTGGAAACCAAAGAAGGAATCTTTCTTTCCTATTCTAAGTATGCTTGCGACCTTGTTCGTCGCTTCCACATGGAAGATTGTAAACTAGCCCCTTCTCCCTTCCAGTATGGAGTCAAACTTTATGCCACTTGTACTTCCCCTTAAGTAGATGCCACATTGTATTGTTAGCTTATTGGTAGTCTTTTATACTTAACTCATTCCCATCCTAATCTTTCCTTTGTCATTGGTCGTGTTTCCCATTATATGCAAACTCCTCATGAAAGTCATTGGAAAGAAGCAAAAAGAATACTTCGATATATTCGAGGTACAATTTAGTTTCGGATTCATTACAATATAAGGGGGAAACCTTTGTTGGTTGGTTTCACTGATTCAGATTGGGCCGACGATCTTGATGATCGGAAGTCTACTGCAGGTTATGTTTTCAGTCTGGGATCTGGACCTATCACTTGGGCTTGTAAGAAACAACAAGCACATGCTCTTTCTTTAGCAAAAGAAGAATATCGAGTCGCAGTTAATGCCAGTCAGGAAGCTTTATGGCTTCGACAGATCCTTTTAGAGTTTGGATTCGAACAGAAGCAACCTACTCCACTTTGGTGCGACAATGAAAGTGCCATCACGCTTTCCAAAGATCCATTTCTACATCAGCGCAGCAAACACATTGAGCTACACATGCACTTCATTAGAAATCTTGTTTGTGATAGTGTTATTGAAGTTCTTTATTGCCCTACAGATGATCAAGTTGCAGCATCTTCACCAAGCCTCTTACAGAAGTGAAGTTTTCTAAACTTCGGTCTATGTTAGGAGTTCAGGAATGTGTCCTTAAGGGGGGATAGGCTCTAATGCCTCCTTCCTTCTCTTACTAGTGTCACTTTTGTAAATCCTTCAATCCTATCCCAAGTTGTTCTTAAGGGGGGATGTTAGGATATTTAGACACATAGGAGTTAGTTAAGATCAACTTGTGTAATATATCCGTTAGGTAAAAGTGTGTTTCTTTAGTATGCATTAGTATGCATTTGTAAATATTCTAATCCGAAGGTCACGATATGTTCTAGACATAGAGTGATCCGACGGTTCAACTTCTCTTAGATCATACCCACCATTGATCCGTGGCTTAACACCCGATTGGTCTATGATCTCTATTTAAAGAGCGTAGAGGGTCTTTGGCTAGTTGATCAATTATGAGAAGCTCATGTAACTTTCTTTCTTTTGCATAATAAATTGCTCCAAGTAGCTATTTGGCTGGGGACATGGACTGTTTCCCTCTCGAGGGTTTTAACCACATGACAAACATCGGTGTGTTGATCTATGATCTATTTGTGTGAAGCGGTTTCTCAAGGTGTTCGGTCTTTTGGGAGTACCTTGTGTACCCGAACATGGTGCCTCCTCATCATTTTGATACACATCTTCTTGTAAATATATTTCATATTATTCTTCTGTCAAGTGTTACATCATTATCAAATTGCATCCACAATATTTAAACAGGTGGTTCTATGTATTTCTCATTTGTTTAATATTGTTGTTATTATTTTCTCTCACATGGTTGCAAAGGAGGATCTTCATTTCTCGAATCTCAATTTAAAATTTGAGGATTAAAAGGTCTTCTATATTGATTAGGATGTCTTTGACCCATTCCTTAGGATTTGTATTTGCACTGTTTCCTTCCACCTATAGTATGGTGAGTTTATTGGATAGATGAGTATCCTTTATATCTCCTTTATTTTCACATCTTGATTTTCCTTATTCTAACCATATGTGCCAACCGCATCTCTATGCTTCTTCTTATCTACATCATGATTGTATTTTAGCCTTCCCGAAAGAGTCATGTTTCCTTCTACATTTACAACATCATCTTGCATACTCAACATAGTTACAAACTTTCTTTCTCTCACGATCATAAAAAAATCTAGTTCAAAAGCTCCTACATAAATGACTTTAGCAGCGTCTTGTGAAGATTTAATGTCTTGGTGTATTTTATTTTAAATATTGTTAAAATTCTTGTTGAATTCCCTAGTTGTTTCCTCATTGTTCTTTCTCAAGGCAACACATTTTGTAAGGTAATACAAGTGGTCTCTCTTTTCTTCCTAATGCTTTATAAAAAACAATTTCTAAAACAAACCAAAACTATAAAAAACAATTTCTAAACCAAACCAAAACTTTAAAGAATTTGTTGTTAAAGCTCTCAACCATTTCCTCACCTCACTTTCTTTGATTATTTTTTAGACTAGTCCTCCAAAGGCTTTCTCCTTTTTATTAAAATATAACATACCTAATATTTAATTTCAACCTTCTATTTTTTTATTTATTTTGTAAATACAAGTGCCCATTTTTTCTAATATTTATATATATATATATAATGTCTAAGGATTTAGACTCCTTTTCATAAGGATTTAAACTCATGTTTGAAACAATATAGTAGGCCCTTCATTTTCCTTTATAAATGACTTGAGCCCTTAGACTTACCTATTTGAATGTGCTTTTACTTTTAACAACGTTCATGCAATCACAATCACCAGGACCATTAGATCAAGGCTTACGGCTATCCCATGGCCACAATCTGTTGCGGCTGTAAGCAAATGCCCCGGCTTTAAAAATTGGGGTATGTAAACCTACTCGTTGACGTCACTTAATATTAAGAGCCGTGACCAATCTCAATCGTTGATTTTAAACGCTAAATGGATCTCAGCCTTTCTTTTTGCTGATGACTTTTCTCCATGGACTGAGCACGCTTTCTAGAATACGGCTACCCTCTTTCCAGAAACTCGATTCTTAAAACTTAATCGGGTATCTTGCTTATCTGGCGGCTCATATATCTTGGCCCTCTCTACTCTTGACGCAGGCCTCCTTTTCCTTCTTATATCAACAAAACATCAAGCTACCATCAAATAAACGAGGTAACATATTTTTCCACTTGAAACAACAAATCTGAATTCGATTTTTTTTACGTAAAAGAGATTGCAAGAGAAACAACGATGACAATTTAAATATTTTTGGGCAATGAGACGGAGGGAGAAAAAATGCGACTAAACAAAAGATTAATCACCCCACTTACAATGAGGTGATTTCTATTTTGTTATAAGATTTTATTGTCATCCAAAAATGTAAAAATAGAGCAGAAAAAATATTAAAAGTTTCAATAGTTTTTCAAAACCATAGCATTTCTTAAAAAACAAAAAATAGAATAATATAAAAATCATGTAAAGATTTGTTTATGTCTACAACTATGCTTTAGGATAAGTCAAATCCCGTTTGGACCTTGTGCTGCACGGTTATCCAAATTCAAACCCAATAGTAGGTAACAAAATCAAATGCTAACAAATGCTGCAGAATGGTTCCCAAAGTCAAAGTAAACCTTACCTATCAAGTATGAAATAGTTATTGGTAAAATAATTTATTTTTGAAAGTAGAGTATAGATGGATGTATGAATTTTTCTTTGCTTGTGAAATAAGCAGATTTTTTTGTGTGATTATATGCATTTCTGATTTCATTATTTAATTGGTTTTGATGATATATGATTTTTTTTATTAATTAAGAATATTTTTATATTTAATTATTGATTTGATTGCCAAATGAAATCATCGCATGTATATATATAATTTTATTTGTGAAACAACAACTCCCTTTACCAACTGTTTAATTTAATTTAATTGATGTATGTGTCCTCTTTTTAATATTCAAATCTCTTAACCACAAAAAGACAAAAATGAGTTACTCTTGGAAATAAGTTTTAGTTTTGCTAATCTATATTGCGGGGTCTAAATATAAGATCTTAGAAGATACCAATATTCAATCAAACACTGAAATATTCAACTTCTTCCCTAAGTTCCACATGCAGTCCCCTCATATAATGCAAACATTCCATAAGGTGTTATCTGTAATTGATTAATATGTCTTTTTCCTTTGAAGTTTTCGAACCGTTTGAAGCCATTCCTTCCAAACGGCACAATCATGATAGATTTCCGTTTGCTCCTCGTTTTTGGCGGTCGGATCTGCCCCTGTGAGGGTGACAGTAGACCAACTCGCAGTCTCTGACCAAGTGTACACAATGTCTACACATATTCGAAAGCTTTGAGGAAGAAAAATGGCGAGCAAGAAATTACGTGTCAATTGCACCAGACATCGCCGAATTGCTTCCGCGTTGAAAATGTCTCCACGCGGTGGCGGTTGGTTATTTTCTCTCCAGTCTTAAACTCTATATCTATACACAGCGATTCACAATTTTCATAGAAGTACTGCGGAGTCATCCATCTACTCTTAATATAGTGCCGGCCATTTCCTTCTATTGTTTCTGTGAATTAGACTAATATTATACTTGCTACCTACATACATCGATCGTTATTGAAACAGAAAAAACAGAGCGGTGACCGAGATTCACAACAGTACAGAAATGGCAGTTGCGAGGCTTCTGTTGACAGTCTCGGCCGTTATTTCACTAATTTTAAGCCTGCAAGGTGTTTACGGTATGCACAACAATGCAATTGATTTCATCATACCTTTGTAATTGCTTTGGTTAATGTTTTTCTTGTAAAACTGGTATTGGAATTAAAAACATTTTNGCAAGGTGTTTACGGTATGCACAACAATGCAATTGATTTCATCATACCTTTGTAATTGCTTTGGTTAATGTTTTTCTTGTAAAACTGGTATTGGAATTAAAAATATTTTGATTTATAGAGTCCTTACTATTGAATTGATTAATGCTCAGGTGGGATTATAGTATGCGAGAAGCTGCCCGTGGAGGATTGTGCGTATTCTGTGTCGTCTTCTGGAGCACGTTGTGTGCTTGAGAAGACCATCTTGAGGGATGGCAATGTGATATATGAATGTCAGGTGGGTTAAATTGACTAAATCATTCTCCATTAATCTATGTTAAGCCAACTTTACTCTTCATTGATTGGATAAATTATGATACATTGCAGACATCGGACGTTATAGCGGAGAGTAAGAATGAATTGATAGAAACAAAAAAATGCATGAAATCGTGTGGGGTGGAGACGATGACATTTGGGATGTCTACCGACAGTCTAGCGGAACGTGGTTTCACAAAGAAGTTATGCTCTCCCCGTTGCTACAACAACTGCCCCAACATCATTGGCCTCTATTTCAGTCTTGCTGCAGAGGAAGGTACTAATTATCGCTCATCATTGTCATAACCCCATAGATTGCAGCAGGTGTAAAATAGTATACCTACTGAATATAGATTGGTGGAATTGCAACTATGAATATGTACATGTATGCCTTTTATACATTTATATAGCGAATTAAGGATTTATTTGTTTAATTATGATTTGTGAAGGTGTATACTTGCCCCGCCTGTGCGAGGCTCACAGAAACGGAGGCCGGCGGATGATGAACGAGCTGGTTATATTATCTGCTGTTGCTCCTGCAACAATTGGTTTGGGAGACATAATAACAATCTCTCCCACCACGGCTCCATCTCCCGTTTCTTCATAGTTAAGTTTCCTGACTGAGATGGCTGTTTGGGCTGCTTACTCTCATCAAGAAGGACCGGCCTATATCTCAATCCATTCGTCCACACTACGACGAAGATTTCACATAATTCTCCGTTCTTTTGAAATTTGTTAGTTTGTGATATATATTTATCATCAGGGTTAAGGGTTATTTAAAGGGACTTTTATTTGTTTACATAAAATTGCCCAATCAGGTGTCATTGTTTTCATACCAGTTTTTATGCGTATCCTGTAACGTAAGGTCGTATGCTGGCTACAAAATATATTATCTAATATGATTTTGATAAAATCTGGTCCGAATTTTATCTAATTATCAATTTTCAGATTTTAGGTATCTGAGGGGTTTTTGAGAGTGTGACATCATTTTTACTATACACATTCATATTAAAACATAGCAGTATTTCAATTTTGGAAAATAAAAAAGTAAAATCCAAATAATAAAATTTTGAAACATTTTTTTCAATTTTAATATTTTAAATAGACAATTTCATCAATAATTTATGCACAATAAATAATGATCATTTAGATAATTTTATGCATAATAAATAATGATCATTTAGATAATTTTATGCATAATAAACCATATTCATCAAAATATGGTTATTCAACACAAATTTGGCTCATTTAAAATCTCAAATCTCAATAACTAATGAAGGAGCTTGCAACGCCCATAACCAATTATGTGGATCTAGAAAACCTTATATAAAAGATTAGATCGTCAATAGAGTTGGATCCATTGATATGATATGTTCTCCACATGATTGGATGAACCACATTAAAATAGGGAGTTTGGGCCAAGGGAAAATCCCAATTTCATCTCATTGTCCATCATTTTTCTCAAATGGTCTACATTGCTGAACAATATTTTAGATTTGGTTAAGGAACTCTTTTGGAAAAAGACTCCTTGAGTAGGAGTCATCAATCCCATTTCATGGATTTCAGGATTCAACACCTTTGATCGTCAATCCCATTTCATGGATTTCTGGATTCAACACCCTCGATTACCCTTGGGGCATCCAGTTTATGCAATTCCAATCACTAAAACTACCATTTGAACAATTTTTGTCGGATTTTAGCCCAAAAAACTAGCCGAATTTTAGGTGCAAATAGTCTAGAGTTTAGCTTACGACTACTATAAATACCATGTCTGTCCTATAATAAAATAGATTGTCAATAGAGTTAGAGTCATTGATCTGTTGTCCACATGATTGGATGAACCACATTAAAATAGGGAGTTTGGTCCAAGGGAAAAACCCAATTTCATCTCACTGTCCATCATTTCTCTCAAATGGTCTACATTGCTAAACAACATTTTAGATTTGGTTGAGGAACTCTTTTGAAAAAAAAATCCTTGAGTAGGAGTCGTCAATCCCGTTTCATGGATTTTAGGATTCAGCACCCTCTACTACCCTTGGGGCACCTAGTTTATGCAATTCCAATCACTAAAAACTATCGTTAGAACAATTTCTTCCAAATTTTAGCCCAACAAACTAGCTAAATTTTAGGTGCAAATAATCTAGAGTTTAGCTTACAACTACTATAACTACCATGTAAATACCATGTATGTCCTATAATAAATAATTGTTTATTGTGGCCCTCATGAATCTTAATTTGAGAGTTGTTCATGGCCATTCATGCATGCGACACTCAATATGGGCCATTCGTTCACTTTTTCAATGAGATACTTAATCTCTACCGTTTGTTAGTGCATACATACTTCTCGGCACACATCCAATGGAATGGTTCCCATGAGCGGTTGTGATTTAATCGGAACTTAATCCGCGCATGACTGTGATTATACGATCTATTGGCAGCAAATATACGATCTATTGTACGCACATATACTTTTCCTTTGTTGGAAGCAAATATATGATCTATTGTACGCACATGCGAACAACATAGATTTAACCCATTGGTTCTTACAGATCCACTCGGATGGGTTGCTCCTGCATCCACCTCCCCATCATGCTTAGGTCATTTGTTATAATTCAACACTACATTCACCTAATTCTTGTCCTTTTTTTGGGGTTTCAGTGCCATAGCTCAAACCAATCATGAAATGACCATTCCATTTTCACATATTTTCTCTCACTACAACTTTACATTCACCTAATCCTTATCCTTTTTTGGGGGTTTCAATGCAATAGCTCAAACCAATCATGAAATTTCCATTCCATTTTCACAAATTTTCTCTCACTACAACTTTAAATATTGTTTTCTTCGTCAACTAACTCATCATCTATTATATCTCCATACTTTCAAACACAATCTCGTATGCTTACACTCGTTTGCAATCTCAACATCCTAGCATAATCACTTTTCTCTTCATCGTCACTACATATATATCCATGGCTACTACCTTTGTCTTGATCATCATCCTTTGCACCATCAATGTTGAAATATGCACATGCACACTTATAAACAAATATATTATTTAGAAAATGAGAGAGTCTGAGGGTCTTTATTCACCTCAGTTTAAATAACCTCCTCATAAACATCTAGAATTGAATTCTCATCCTCATTCCTGCTTGCTACTACAGCTATGGTTGCTTCAACACGTGTTCTATTTCCACACCAACCCCATTTATAGTTTCTTCATCCACTTCTCCATTCCCCAAAATACACAATCTATCATTGACACAAATTCCATTGCTTGCATGTTAGATACTATAGAAGAGCTATTGTAAAGATCTTCAAATCATCTTCACCTTCACTTTCACCCTCACACTCAACTTTATATTTCTTCATCATAGTATTGGTACCCTATTTTATGGCAATTTCATCATCACGACATTATTGATCTATTTTTGCAATCTATTTGTCATCTTAGTCTTACTTTTCTCCCATGCTCTCTAACATCTTCTCCACATCCTCTTTTGCTTTAACTTCACGTCCACAATATCTACATAACTTCCTTCCATACATGTACATATATGATCAACCAATTCACTAGTTGAAGCACTAACCCCTACAAGGCCCTAAGAAACATTTTTTTTAATAAAATCCTCTTCATCTTTTCTAACAACCTCAATGGTTGTTTCCCTTTCTACTTCTCCTATGGTAGAAATATCTTCATCCCCTTTAGCTTATTCTTCTTTATAACTTGGCTTATAAAGACATTCTTAAATGGGAATCGACTCATACTCCCATTTACTAAAGATTTCTTTTCTTGTACAGTCTCTTCCCATTTCCTCCATGGGATTTCTTTTACAATTTCTCTCCTCTTCTAAAATCCTCATGACTATGTCTTCTTTTCGGAATTTCTCATTTTCCATGCAATCTCAATCTACTTTTGTATGTTCTCTATCATCAATGTCATTCACTACTGACGTACATTCATCCCTGTTATCTACCTTAGCCTCGTTTTATGATCTACAATATGAATGATGATGTCTCCTCCCATCTTATTGTGGTTGATGTTTATAAATTCTTGAATTACCTTCAGCTAATTCACTTATCTATGATACCTTAAAGAGACTACTCTAGATACTTTCCTCTACAACATCATATTCAAGATTCTCTTCAACGTAACTTAAATCCGGAGGGAATTTGAAAAAATGCTTCTCAACTTCACTTTTTCCCATCCCTTTACATAAACATCAACCTCCTTCAACTTATAATTATTTTTCAAAACATCTTTAATTTCTACTACGATAATTACAACACTACCTTTCTCTTCACTAGCAACATTATCATCATCAATTTCTTCTTGAGTTGTTCCTTCACAATCAAAACCAAAAAAATTATTAATATAATCAAATATCCTCTATCTCTCATGCTCCAATTCCTTCCCTTTCTCAAGTTCACAACTTATACTTTCATCATCATTGTCCTTTTCTTCCTTAATTCCTATCAAGCACTTATAGGCTCTCTACCCTATCTTCAACTCAACAACACCATCACTTTAACATAATATACCTAATGTTCCCCTCTTCATTTCTTCCTCTACTCTAGCCACTCTTTATTGGATATCTATGTCAACTTCTTTCTGTAAAGGAACTTGTTGATCCTTCTACTTATAAGATTTTTTGATTTGATCCCCATCCATATATATTCCTATTAGTTCAACAACTTCCCCTATATCCTTACCTTCATCAATGCACTTGAATTCACTTTCAATTTCAAGTATCATCCAAGGGTCATTTCTCCCTTTTTTGGGTGACATATCGTTACCCTTCCTCTTCATAATCATCACTACCACAATATTCATAATCCTCTTCACATTCATATTCATAGTATTAATATTTGAATTCATCATATTCCTCATCTTATATGGGATATTCTTCCTCCATTTTTCTTCTTATCATCATGCACATCACATCCCTTGATATGAGATGACATATCTATTTATTCCAACACCACCAATTGCTTCATAATTTGCTCATCGATCAGAATAACCTCATCCATTGTGAGGATTATTCTCTCTTCTACTAATTCCTTCATCAATTTATCTTGGAAAAGGGGATTATTTAACCCTTGTTCTATTCTCCAAGGTTCTGTAATGTCCCCTTTTTGGAATTTTTTTAAATGACCATTTTTTCAATTTTTTCACAATTTTGGCTCTTGACTAGTTTTGATGTCTAGACCTCCAAATTGACCCAAATGCTTCCAAATTTTCTGTGAAGGTACATGACTGATAATATAAATTAAATTTAATTCTCATGTATGTTTTTTGACCTCCCAAATACTTCTGCAAACTTGTTTAATGTTCTCTTCAAAGTAGGAGTGTTTACTAGCAAATTGGGGCTCTAATTCCCCCTGGGTAATTGCCAGAAATGGATTCACAAATGATCCCAAAGTCACTTGAATTTATGAACAGAGGTTGGGTATGTGTAAGGGCCCTTTTCACAGTCTCATATGCATCAGGGATCATTTTATACATGCTATTATGACTCTTTCCAAAACAACTCCCAAGTCACAATTTCGACCCTTGGGGAAAATGCACCAAATCTTCTCCCAATGCAATAAAACTGAGTAAAATGGATTCCAATTCTTGATTACTGAACATGAGACTTGAAATAAACATTAATTACAGTCCATACATCATACATTTATCAGATATACATTCTTCCATTCGAAATAATAAGCATTACCATGGCATATATCAAAATGGAGTGGAAATGGTCATTGTTTGCTCATTAAAAGTCATTTTGACATACAACGCTTGGGAATTTCGACTAGAAACTTTTTGAGAATTAATAACAGATCATATTTAACTGAATACAATCATAAATGGACAATGAAAGGCTCTCCCAATTTGAATAACCAACATTACAATGGTTCACAACAAGACAGTGGGGAAATGACACTATTTCTTCATTGTTCAACATTTTTACATGAATTCTTTTGGTTATTTCGACCTGAGAGTCTTCTGAACATGAAATACATAGAATATACATCATAACATAATATAATTGGCATTATAACCTTCCCCAAAGAGATCAATATCTCACCCAAAGCGCAATCCCTCCATTGGCATGAATATGGTGTGAAAACTGGAAATAGTTCAGAGAGAGTGCTGCAATAGAAGAATCCACATGCTTTCCTGTATCTTACACTTGAAAATAATACTCCATTAAATCTCCATGAAATACCTAAGTGGCAGTTCCAAAAACCAACTAGGATGGGAATCTTTCACCCTCGAAATTGTCTTAAGCAAGAAAACTAGTCATCCACTAGCTCTCACAATTCACAAATGACAATTTCACAAATGAGAAAAAACTTCTTCTCATGGCTGATCCCTGTATTTTTATAAAAATTATTAGTCTTATAAAGTTCCAAATCCATCCATAAACCAAATCCAAGTTGAATTGGTGTGGCTGCCCATGCTATGGCATGTGGCCTCTCTCTCTACCTTCCCTCTTCTCCCAAATTTGAGTAGGAGCCTCTTGGACTTCTCCAAATCCCAAATTTGACCTCTAAGATGCTCTATTCAGTCGTGACATGTCAGTATGTCATGATTTCATCCTTTAGTTCTGACTTGTGTCATAACTGTCATAGAATTTCCATCATTGGTGTCATAGATGTCATAAATGTAAAGGGAATCTAGCCAAGTGTCCATGAAACTCCCATTTGGCTCTTCCTCTCCCATGTAAGTTACAATTCATCCCAAATTAGACCTATTAAGTATATGTATAAGTATATTAACCTCATAATCCATCCAAAAGCATTAGGCTTCCCATATATTCGAATTTGCAAGAGAAAGATACCATTTAACATAGAAATTCTAGCTATTGTGGGCCCCATAGTCTCCATGTGTCTTCATGCTCCATTTCCACTTCCATTTTATCTTGTATTTATTTAATAAGATAAATTATTAAATATTTATCCCCTTCTAATGTATAAACATCATTTTTTATCCCCCTTATTCCAAATCTCAAAGCTTCCACCCCCAACCTAGGAAACCAGTGATTTTCCTCCTTGGCAATTATTTGACTTTTAGCATAACTTTGAAAAATCTCATGAATATGGAAAATGTGATTTGTCCATTGTGACCCAATTCAAAATTTGGGACATTATAAATCCTCCATTCCAAATATTGCTTGTCCTCAAGCAATTTCAAACATGGTTGTTGAAGAACCTACTTTTTGTATGATTCTTTGAAGTTGCCATTGAGCTACCCACTTGAGTCTTTGAGATTTCATGAAGACTTGAAAGAGGAACCACCATTCTTGCTACTGCACTACTCTGATTAAAATCACCTTATTAAATGGGGAATCCATCTCCCATAATGCTTGTTTCCCAAATAATTTGAAATCAATGGGACTAAAAACTATCTCAGAGTCCCATTGCTTGCATTGAACTCCAACAATTAAGAGTGCTCTCCAACCCATACCATTTGGAAAGAGAATTTCGGGATCCCATTTTCTTGTATACATTCTTCCAAACATCATGAGTGCATAATATATATCATCAAAGTATATAACAACATAATAATAATGTGCATCAAGGAGGTGCCTCACCAAGAAATCATGAAAATGCTTATACCTCCCAGTGAGTAGACTACCATTTGCCAAGTGCATACATGCTTCAAATGACCAATAAAATCTGCTCCAATGACATAGGTGAGGATCCCATGTCCTATAATTCTGCTCCTAAATAATGTAATATGCATCAAAATAATAATCAGCCATTTTTTATTTAATCCAATAAGTGAATGAAGAACCTCCACCAAAATATGAACCAAATAAGGAGCAAATAAAATACGAAAACTTCAAGTGTCTCAAAGAAGTCTCATCAATACACCCATGAATATGTATATCATCATGAAATAACTGAGGATGTTGCTGCCAATAATAATGTTCCTCAATCATATCCCTCTTCACCCAAGTGTTGGATGAAGTTCCTCCAACATCAAATGAACCAAGTGTTGAGCAAGAAAAACCATGAGTCTTCAAGTGACTCAAATGAACTTCATAGGTGCACCCATGTAGATGTGTATAATCATAATGCAAAAAAGGATGCTGCTGCAAATTTAAATAAGATGGTTCTATAATAATTCCATCATCAAAAGGAGAAATAGAATTTCCATGCTCTTCATGTGGCACCATAAAAAAGAAACCTTTCACCCATACTTCATTAGGACGACTGCTATAAAATTTAGAAGAGTAGGATATAGGAGAAAGAACCAACTCACCAAAATGATCAGTAAGTGAAAAATTTTCATTATGTGAAGTATATATAGGGGTAGTATTATTAAACTCCCTAGAAAATGCAAAAATTTCCTCATGGGTTGGTTCCAATGTGATGTAATTATGCACTTATTCAAAAATTGTGTAACCATTTTCGAGAGGCAACTCAAGTTCCTCTTCCACCATTACTAGTGATTCGATCTCATCACTATAATAATCAAGCACATAAAGAACCTGCAATTTTTCATGTTTCTCATGATCCATCATGTCATGAGAATCCTCCAAGCAAACTACCTTATGAAAATCTGAAACATCGAAGGAAAAACAAGTGTCTTGCAACTTTTCAAGAAGTTGCTCATTTTGAATTGTGAGATTATCAATAACTTCATTATTCTTCAAGTAGGATTCATGTAACCATTCAATAAGCTCAATGGAATTTTTTATATCAAAAATCAAAGACATGAAATTACCTTTGATGTTGCACATTGCTCTTTGGATCTTCTCCATGTCTTCAAAGAAGGATGGATCCTCCAAGGAAGTAGCTCTCCAACAAGAATTTGATACCAATGCTTGAGTGTCATGGAGTACACTAAGGGCCTCTTGGATATTATTTTCATTCATATTTAAGGACACTTCAAGAAAATGAGGCTCTTGCAAATGAAACTCCTCATCTTCTTCCTTCTTGCTTGGACCAACTTCATGAAGCTCAAGTGGTGATGGGGAAGTTGATCTTGTTTCTTCTTCAACTGCAACAAGGTCTTCATTTTAATGTTTAATGGAATTTTGGCTTGCAGCAACATTTTGAAATATTTTCTCTATGTCACCAACATATATTTTTGAGCACCCATCAATAGGTACTCCTTCATAGTTCAAGCATTCATCAATAGATGCTCTTTGTTTCATTTATAAGGTAGCATGTGTCTCAAAATTATCTTCAGTATTTTCAATAAAAACTTCTTCATACTCATGTGATGTCTCTTCATATTTTTTAGATTCACTTGGGAGTGAATTTTGATCGTATTCATGTACTACTTCTTCTACTCCACCTATTTCAGAACTAGGTGGTTCATGGGTCTCCTCATTTTGCTCCTTCAAGCAAACTGATGCATTTTTCCCCTTGGTTTTCTTAAAATCAATATATTTTTCCCAACTTTGGATAGCTAAAAATTCAAATCCTTCCATAATATTCTTGGTAATGTCTTCAAATATAGGTTTGATGATTTTTATTATCTCCTAACCATCATATGAGGTTCTCTTTTCATGCCTAGTCATAGTTTCCAAAAAATTGTCTTCTTCTCCTACTTTTATTTTTTTACTCTTCAACAAAAGCACTTTTGGGTTTCAATATATATTGGTGGTCCATGAATTATTGTCCTAATAAATATCATACCAAATCAGGTGCCAATATCATTCTTTGATACCACTGTAATGTTCCCTTTTTGGAATTTTTTTAAATGACCATTTTTTCAATTTTTTCACAATTTTTGCTCTTGACTAGTTTTGATGTCTAGACCTCCAAATTGACCCAAATGCTTCCAAATTTTCTCTGAAGTTATATTAAGAATAATATAACTTAAATATAATTATAATGTATTTTTTTTGGCCTCCAAATTACTTCTAAAAACTTGTTTAATGTTCTGTTCAAAGTAGGAGTCTTTACTAGCAAATTGGGGCTCCAATTCCCCCTGGGTAATTGCCGGAAATGGCTTCACAAATGATCCCAAAGTCACTTGAATTTATGAACAGAGGTTTTTTATGTGTAAGGGACCTCTTCAAAGTTTAATATGCATCAGGGTTCATTTTATGCAGGCTGGTATGACTCTTTCCAAAACAACTCCCAAGTCACAATTTCAACCCTTGGGGAAAATGCACCAAGTATTCTCTCAATGCAATAAAAATGAGTAAAATGGATTCCAATGCTTAATTAATGAACATTATAATTGAAATAAACATTAATTGAAGTCCATACATTATAAATTTATTATATATACATTCCTCCATTTGAAATAATAAGCATTACCATGGCATATATAAAAATGGAGTGGAAATGGTCTTTGT
This sequence comes from Pseudotsuga menziesii, assembly GCA_001517045.1. Taxonomy (NCBI): domain Eukaryota; kingdom Viridiplantae; phylum Streptophyta; class Pinopsida; order Pinales; family Pinaceae; genus Pseudotsuga; species Pseudotsuga menziesii. The sequence continues at coordinate 534,309 of LPNX010823927.1, read as the reverse complement.
TTGCTCATTAAAAGTCATTTTGACATACAACTCTTGGGAATTTCGACATGAAATTTTTTGAGAATGAATAAAAAATAATATTGAACGGATTATAATAATAAATGGACAATGAAATTCTCTCCCAATTCGAAATCATCAGCATTACAATGGTTCATAACAAGATAGTGGGGAAATGACACGATTTCTTCATTGTTCAACATTTTTACATGAATTGTTTTGGGTATTTCGACCTGAGAGTATTATGAACAAAAAATATAGAGAATTTAAATCAGAACATAATATAATTGGCATTATAATATTCCCCAAATAGATCAATAGCTCACCCAAAGCGCAATCCCTCCATTGGCATGAATATGGTGTGAAAACTAGAAATAGTTGAGAGAGAGTGCTACAATAGAAGAATACAAATGATTTCATGTATCTTACACCTGAAAATAAGACTCCATTAAATATCCATGAAATACTTGAGTATCTTTTCCAAACACCAACTAGGATGGGAATCTTTCACCCTCGAAATTGGCTTAAGCAAGAAAACTAGTCATCCACTAGCTCTCACAATTCACAAATGACAATTTCACAAATGAGAAAAAGCTTCTTATCATGGCCGATCCCTATATTTTATAAACATTATTAGTCTTCTAAGGTTCCAAATCCATCCATGTGGCCTCTCTCTCCACCTTCCCTCTTCTCCCAAATTTGAGTAGGAGCTTCCTGTCCTTCTCCAACTCTAATATTCGACCTCTAAGATGCTCTATTTAGTCCTGACATGTAAGTATGTCATTATGTCAGCCTTTATATCTGACTTGTGTCATAAATGTCATAGAATATCCATCATTGGTGTCATAGATTTCATAAATGTAAGGGGAATTTAGCCAACTGTCCATGAAACTCCCATTTGGCTCTTCCTCTCCCATGTAAGTTACAATTCATCCCAAATTCGACCTATTAAGTATATGGATAAGTATATTAACCTTATAATCCATAAAAAAGCATTAGACTTCGCATATATTCGAATTCGCAAGAGAAATATACCATTTAACATAGAAATTCTAGCTAGTGTGCCCCCTAGAGTCTCCATGTGTCTTCATGCTCCATTGCCACTTCAATTTTATTTTGTATTTATTTAATAAGATCAATTATTAAATATTTATCCCCTTGTAATGTATAAACATCATTTATTATCTCCCTTATTCCAAATCTCAAAGCTTCCACCCCCAACTTAGGAAACTAGTGATTTTCCTCCTTGGAAATTATTTGACTTTTAGCATCCCTTTGATAACTCTCATGAATATGGAAAATGTGATTTGGCCATTGTGAGCCAATTCAAAATTTGGGACATTATAGGTTCCAAGTTAGCCACTATTTTCCTCTGTCTATCGCACATATCTATCAAGGGTTGTACCCAATATGACCTATTTATGTTCAATCTTACAAGCTTCGCCTACCTATTGTATCCCATATCTATAATTAAACCTTCAAACCCCAAATGGTTATATTTTTCCACTGGATAACCCTAGATAAGAAGTCACTATTCTATCTATCCCAACAACTATGAGTCTTCCCTCTACCTTCCAAATATTCAAATATCCAATGGTTTTCCTTCTCTTCCACTAGAAGACTCTACCCAACCTCAATGGTGGAGCTTCCTAAAATTAATCAACAACATCTACCCAACCATGGATAGAGTTTTCTTATTCACTTATTTGCTTGCAAATCTAACCAACACCTCAATGTTAGAGCTACAATATTCACCTCTCTAACAACTCTAATGAAAACCTTAGTTGTGGAGTTGCAAATTCTTTCTAGAGTCTACCGCAACTCTATCAACAAACTCACTTGTGAAGATGCAACTTCCTTCAATAGGATTCCACCTATTTTGAAAAATACTATTGCTCTGATAGAACATATGACGTAGTGGGTGTCCCTAGCAAGAAACCCACCTACATGGATACCCTCTTCACGCACCAAAAACCACAACACAAGGACACTATGGTTCCTATAACTACCTCTCACACAACAATTCACAATCACACAATTCAATAGGGTTCAATAAACCTTCTATGTAACAATTAAACTGGCATAGTTAGACACATAAGTCTTATATCGAAATAAGAGGCTCAATAAGCCTTTTCATTGATTCAAATAAAATTTACATCAATTATAGTTATAGACCTCAAAGGGTCTTCTTATGACTCAAAATTACAACTTACAAATGGGAACTATAGACACTTTAGTTCCTTATCTTTAAATATCTATCCTACTACTCTAAGTCCCATCCAGGCATTAAAATTCACTTTCTAAGTAAATCCTGAAAATCAGCCTCTTACCTTTCCATTTGCTGCAACTTCTTCACTTATCATGTTCGATTTCATTCTCGATTAATTATGAACCTTCTTCTCACATGGGGTCCTACTCTATCGTCCTCTACATAGTCTACTCTCTTTTCCTCTTTCTTACAGGGTTTTCTCTCTCCTTCTCGCCCATTATCTACAACCTCTCCTCAACCCTTCTTTGTAGACTATGCGTTTCTATCTTCTTTATCTTATATGTGCTTATTATTGGTTTCCTCTTATTTATCACTATGTCACTCCATAGGCTTATTTTCTTTTTTTTCCCTCAAATACTTTCTACAACTTCCTTCATTTATGTACCTCCTTGGCTTAGCACCCTATTCCTCTCCTTCTTTGAATCCTTCCTTGAAATTTTTCGTGCTTCCTACTCAACCTTCGATTAATTTAATGAAATTCATTGAAAATTATATGAACTTACAATTAGATCAGACCATGGGACTATGGAAAAAGACCACTCAAATCCTAATGTATATACCACCCATTGTGAATCTTAATACAATAGTAGGTCCTTGTCGTTCATGCATGCAATGTTCAATCTGGGCCATTTTTTCACATAATGAATGGGATACTTAATCTCCACCATACATGGATTCATACTTCTTAACGCATGTCCCCATGGATTGGACCTTACGAAGAGTTGTAATTTAACCAAAACTTAACCCCACAAATGGTTGTGATTACATCACATCTCCCTTAATGTTTTCTTTGATGGAACTAGATATTTGATATATCGTTCACACATGAAAACTAAGAGTTTGTGTGTGTGTGTGTGTGTGTGTGTGTGTGAGAGAGAGAGAGAGAGAGAGAGAGAAAGAGTGAGGGAGGGTGGGAGAGAGATGGTCAAGGAGAGGAATGTTTAGAGTAAGGATGATATGGGGGAGGGAGCGAGTGACCAAGGTAGGAAGAATCAAGAGGGAGATATAAAGGGGAGAGAGGGAGAGGTAGAGGTAAAGAGAGGGATATATAAAAAGAGAAGGTGAAGAGAGAGAGGTGTAGAGTGAGAGGGAGAGTGATAAATATAGTAGAGAAAATAAAGAGAGAGGGATAGATAGAGGAAGAGAGGAAAGGGGAGAGAGACAAAGAGAGTCAGTAAGAGACAGAAAACTGTAGAGAGAGGGTGATAGAGGAGGGTGAAAGAGACCTTAGAATATATGGAGAGAGATAGGTAGGGTTAAGGGGGGAGAGAGATTTTAAGGAGAGAATGATGTTTGGATAGAGAGAGAGATAGAGATATAATTAGGGGTAGAAAGAGAGACAGAGAGGGTGAAGGTGATAGGGGAAGATGGAGGATGAGACAAAGGGATCAAGGTTTTGAGAGAGAGGGAGAGGGAGTGGACGAGAGAGAGGTGGAGAGTGAAAGGGGAGAGATCATGAGAGAGTGGGAGAGGGAGACAGGTAGACACAAAGAGGGGAGACAGTTGGAGAGAGAATGTTTAGGGTTTAGAGGTGGAAGTGGGGGAAGAAAGAGGCAAGGAGATAGGGATCAAGGGAGAGATAATGAGATCTAATGATGGTGGTAGAGAGAGAGGTAGTGGAAGGGAGAGGTAGGGATAAAGAAAAGGGATATAGAGAAGGATGAATAGAGTGAGAGGGAGGGAATGACATATAGAGAGAAAAACAAATAGGTTGGGATAGATAGATAGAGAGAGAGAGAGAGTTATATATGGGTTATAGTGGGAGATAGAAGGTTTAGAGACAGAGGTGGATATTGGGAGGGATATAGTGATGGAGGTAGAGAGAAAAAAATAGGGTGGGAGATGTAGTGAGAATTTATTCTCACTATAGCGGTAAAAATGGCTCCCTTATGCCTATAGGGCACAAGGGTAGGTTTCTACCCTTAGAAAACAATAAAAAACAGAAGTAAAAATGACTACACTAGAGCTGCGAATTGAAACTAAACTAAGCTACACTAGAACAAGTAAATGGCAGCTGAAATAAACTATATCTAAGCTAATAACATAAAGAAAGAAGAGATGGAGTATTGTTGAACCCCTCTGCACACAGTGGGTTAGGGTTTCACCTCCAAAACCTGCAAGAGAAACCTATACTACTATGGAAGCAACCTGCAAACAAATGTTAATGAAAAACCTGTAAATGATAATACGAGTTAGAAAGCAAAAATAAACAAATGAACATAAACAGAAATGAGATTATACCTCACTTAGGTGGAAATGGGCCACCATGCCCTAGCTCATGGGAGCACCTCTCTCTTGGTTGGGGGGAGCAATGGCTTGGAGAAATGGAAATGAAGGAGAGGGAGAGTGTGTGGTTTGAGAGCAAGAGGTCTCAAAGCATCCACGAGCAGCATAACAATATGCAAATGAGGAGTGTTTTGAGAGTGACCCCCCACCCTCCTTATATAGTTTTTCCAAGGGGTGTTAGGGTTTTAAGCCCTTGGTCAAGGATTTAGCCCCTTTTTGGGCCTTTAGCCCCTTCCGCCCTAATTTTAGCCCCTTTCAGGGTTTTAGCCCCTTTTTGAGGGTTTTAGGTCCTGGGTGTCTATTTTGGGCTCTGTTTTGGGGTTTTTAGCCCTTTTCTTCATCCTTGGGCTCTTTTGGAGGTGTGGGGGTAAAATGGAAGGTCATGGAAGGTCTTATGGAGTAAAATGAGTGTTGTGGGATGGTGTCCTTGGGTGGTGTAGGACATTGAGAGCTGTGTGGGGGATTTTTGGGTTAACAGATTGCCCCCTGATGTGTGAGGGAAAGAGCTCAACGTATGGCCGACGAACATCATAGGATTTGCTGTCGAGAGGTGGTGCTTCTGGGGATGAGGCATGGCAGCTTTTGGTTTTGTATTAATTTGGTTCCCATAAATGGGTGAGATACAATAAATGTGTGATATGTATATGGACGAGGCGGGCATTCTCATGCTCGTGACCATGTCAAAAAAATCATTTGATCTATGCTTTCAAACACAAGAGCCGATCGTATACAACTGATGTTACAATAATGGTTTCCTCTCATGTGAGGTTGAATACAATACCGATCTGATACATTGGACCCATGGAATTCTCATGGAATGCTATATCTTCATGACTGACGGTCTACTGGATCTAGAACGGTACATAACTATATGGAATCGATGATTGAGAGTCAGAGTCTGTGTGGTACAAGTATGTTGCATCAATCATAAAGGTGTATCAAAGCACTATTGGGGCTTCTAATCATTGTCTCCAGCACAACCCAAAAATCACACGGGACATAACCTGTTTAGGTCCCTCGAGTGGACTTGCCAATGTGCTAGAGTTGGGTGACATCCGGGGTCTTCAACCAAGTACTGTGTGGAACAAACCCTGTACGAATCTCAACGGTGCGATGATGGAGTTGAAGTCGAGCACGTGAGAAACAAGCATCTCGAGAGGCACTAAGGAATCCTCTCAAGTAGTCCAAGGAACTCATCAATGATGTAAATGAAAATAAGGTACAGGAACCTTTGGGTCTATTTTATGGAATATGTGTGTTGGCATCGACATAGGGAGACCTGCCCCTAGTCAAGGCAATGATGTTTCCTTGACCAGGAGCACGAGGGATAACCAAAAGGTGTGAAGCAATTTGCGGACTAACTCACTGAATTGGGGGGGAGGGGAGGGAAGGGAAAAACTGAATAGGGGCAGGGGGTGAGTGGGAGACTCAAACTTTCTTTGTTCATAGTATGATGGCTGGGAAAAGCAGGAAGCAAATGAAACTTAACTCATGGGAATGGGATCATAGCTGTAATACCGGGAATGTCGCTGCAGATGGGAAATACTTGGAGGAGGTGGACACTTTTGATACTAATGGGATCCAAAGAAGACACATTGCAAAGTACTCTAAACAAAGGCGACCCAATGTGGGGATGCTACCAAACTATTTTTTGTGGGGTGGTGTCTAGGGACACCCTTGTGGTACGATCTCATGGATTTTTGGCGAGCCCGAGAAGGTAAGTGCTCGATGGTGCTTTCAATTTTAGAGAGTCTGAAAGCACAAAGAAGACTCTAGTGGGGGCTCTTTTCCGTTGGTAGTCTCTTGTGCCTGAAAAAGGATAAAATTATACATAGGAGATCTCGCCCATCCTAGAGGGGATGAGAGACTTCTTTACCATTGGTAGTCCAATCAGGTTGGAAAAGGTTAAACCTATACTGACTGGACCATCATTCAAATACTTTTACAAGCATGAATGAAACCAAGTTTGCTCAGTGATATTTTATTGTTGAGACGGCTGGAAAAAAGCTTAACGACAACCAGTGGTGAGATTTTTTGTAAAGTGTGGCCCCTCTGCCCGAGAAAGCACAAAAGTATGCAGAGGGGAATGGTCTTGGCTTGAGTGTTCCAAGGAGGTCCTTTTCATGAGATGGTCTACATGTTCTACAAAAGGAGGTAAACAAGACGATGTAGACGCCCTTTCCTATACTTTAGCGAGTGGGAAAGGAAGCAGCTATGCTCGACGATATTTTCATTGTTTTAAGGAGTCGGAAAAGAGCTTAAACGAAACTCCAATGTGGTCAATCGACTACAGTGGAACGAGCGGTGCCCCCATGTCGGGACGGTGGACAAAGGTCCACAAGTCATCCACGCAGTATGGACGGAGTAGAAGGCTCTCAAACATACCAATACATGCATGGGATATATCGCGGTAGAGGCTCATGAAACGGTGCAACAGAGCCACGCAAACTGAGGTGGCTCTCAGACAGAGGTCAGGAGAGTGTGTGTGTGTGTTGTGGTGGATGAACTTGACTACATGCGATGCGAGTGCAAGTCTGGGGGCACTTATATGCCAAATACGTGCAAGAAAAGAAATTGTTTTGTGGATAGTGGTCCAGAGGTCCGTGTAAGGTGCGGTGAATGGAAAAGGCAACTATGTGCTAAAAATACAAAATAAAAGTTAAAATTACAGTCCTTAACAGGCGATGGCCTGAGCACACTTCTATGTCAAATACATGGAAGAAAAATAAAGGGTTTTGTGGATGATGGTCCAGATTTCTGCGTAAGGTGCAGTGGAAAAGACAATTATAGATACAAAAAGTAAAATTATAGTACAATCCTTAACGAGCGATGACCCGATCGATCATATGAGTTGCGACCGGGTAATGTGATATGAGTACTGGTCCATAGACACTCGCATCGTTATGTCATGGCTCTTAAATGGAGATGACTTGTTGGAAATGGTCCCGAAATTGATTTGTTAAACATGAGATGCTGGTCTCATAAGGGGATAAAAAATGTTGATCCTGGAGGTGTTAGAGGTGTCTCGAACAGGTTTCAGGTGAGAGTTGACAAGCAGCTAATGATGCTTCCTTTGACTTGTGCCGAAAAACATTGAAAATGAGAAAAATAAAATAAAGCGACTCATTGGTGATGTTAAGCGTAAAATATCTTGAGGTAGATCCCATTGCAGGGGTTCTCGAAGAGTTGTGCATCAGAATCAATGAAGAGGTATGCCTCCTTTCCAAGAGGAAGGTCATTGGCAAGGCGGGGTGATGGAATCTGGTCTTTTATGGGAAGAACCGATTCCATACTATGGTTTAAATGGAATGGGGTAAAATCGAAGGTGGTCTTACAGATCTCTCTGTCATCGCATAAGTGGTGCCAGGATAGATCAGGCAGATCTTCCATAGCCAATATGACGGAAGGGTAACTCATGCTAAAGACCATGTAAATGGTATTGGTTGTTCTTTTGGTGACCTTGCCCCTAGTCTCTATTGGAGGAAGAGGGGCAGGCCTGGAGACGGTAGGAGTCTTTGATGGACCTGGAGGTAGGGTAGGTGGTTTAAGGTACCACACAGGATCTCCCAGTGTGAAATCCTGTAGATGGAGGGTTACCAAGGTAGACTTACTCATGATCCTGGATGGTAGGAAAAAGAAAAGGAAAAGAAAGAGAAAAAGGATCATGTTGATCGAGAATGAACCCCATCGTTTCCCTGGTAACTAAGGTTGAGGTTGTGATTGAGGTTGCGGTTGTGGCTACGGAAACAACGGAAGAGACATGTCTGATGGACCGTTGGTGATGGTGGAGACAAGAGGGTCCACAGAACTTGACATCATGTAGATGGACACGGTGTCTGAAGAAGGCGATGGGGGGTGAACTTCTTCGATCAAGTTGATCTTAGACTCAAGGGAATGGTGACAGAGGTTAGTGAGAGCCATTCGAAATTCACAGAGGTCTTGGCAATGGTGGGAGTAATGTCCATACAAGCCGCAAAGGGAGCAAGCATGGTTCATCCTTAATGCCTTGTTCTTTAGTACCGGTGTGGTTGGGATTTCAACCACGGGGATGTTTTCATTCGTATCCATGGCATCCAGATGCGCACAAATCATTGGGATTTCAGGGAAATACTTAGTTGGGTGGCCTTGTTGTTCGCCGACAGCACAAGGTGGTACTAGCCATGGTTCTAGGGTGGATTTGGTGTTTTTTGCCCTCGCCCTTTTGGGTTGGGGTGGTGCAGATGCGGGTGCGGCGGTTGGCCAATGTGGACCAGGTGGGGGGTGAGACTCAACCACAATGGGTTGCATCAGAGTTAACACAACCTAGGGCACTGGTGGTTGATCTGGTGGATCTAGATACCACACCAGGATCCCCAACGTAAGGTTGGGTAGGCTTAAAGTGGCCATGACCAGCTTGCTCATGACACCAGGTGGGGGAAAGAGGAAGGGAATTGTATGGACCAGAGATGAGCCCACGTAACTCCCAACTGGTTGCATGTGGGGGTGAGGTTGTGGTTGCAGCTGCATGAAATGCTGCTGCCAAGGGTGATGTTGCGGCTACTGCTGGCATTGTAGCTGCGGACGATGTTGTGGTTGTGTTTGGGGCTGTGGCTGCAGTTGTTGTTTGGGTGCAGCGGTCCTTGATGAGACCATGCACAAGTCTGCAGTTTACTTTTGTGTCGGTGGTGGTGACCCCAATAGGAAAGGAGCCATCATGGTGGGATCGGTAAACAACCCATGGCCCACATTCAATGGTGGGGAGGCTGGTATGTTTTCGACCATAGTTTTGGTTGCAAGGATGACGTTAGCATGTGCGGTTTCCCCTTGCAGCTCGATGGTGGTGATGGTAGCGATAACATTGGCAGGCACTATTAACCCTTGTGGATCATGGTAGGTGAGTTGTTCAACCGTCAAAATATTCCCTTCATGGGGGAACATCATGAGGCGGAAGACAGTTGACGTGACTGCTTGCATGGCATACATGTAACTCCTCCCAAGGAGGAGGTTGTAATTCATTTGAGCATTGACGGCCTCAATGTCAATCATGACTATCTTCTCAACTAACATGATGGGGACATGAGGGAGGATTCCTTGGGATTTAGTGGGGTGTCCATCATAAGCCCGCAGAGTTGTGGAAGATGGTTGTAGAATAGGTGATCCAAGCTTCTGCCAAACCAAGGTAGACATGATGCACGTGGATGTCCCCTCATCCACTATGCATTGGTGCACAACCAAGTTCTGGATGGACACCTAGATTTGGAAGGCGATAGTGGAGGGCATGCGTGTATCTCTGTTTTCTGTATCAAATGTGATCAGCTTGGAATCGGAGGGGTCTACTGCCCCTAGAGAGGCTAGTAAGGATTTTCGCTGTGTTGGGCATTTTTTAAGTACCTCAACATCGGACATGGTGGTTGGTGTTTAAGACAAATCATCCACAACGCTATAGCTGACTGCAGCTCTAGCTCTGGCGTTATTGGTGATTCTGCATATGGAGGGGCACGAGAACGGGGGTAACTGGAGAGGTAAGTTGGTTGTCTTAGACATAGATGTTGCTGACGAGTCAACAGATTCAGTAGTGGCACCATATTGGTTTTGTCTAGTTTGTAAGTTAACCTCTTCAGTGGTCATAGTCAACAGGTGGTGGATGCCTGTTTCGGCCGTGGGTGGTGCCCCTGGAGCATTGGGAGTGGCCTGGGGAGGGGTAGTGGTTGTCATCAACCCTTGGACTGGTAGTGGGTTTTGAAGCACCATGGGAGGAGGTCCTTATGGTGCCAGGTTGGGTTGTGCTTGGTTCATGGCGTTGGCAGCCTGTTGGTCCTTGTTTCGAATGGCCTGCTTGGCGCAACCCATGAGGGGGAACTCGAATGTATAGTGCCCATAGACCTCACAGAGTGTGCATGGTTGGTTTGTGCACAAAGGAGCATTGCATCTTGGGGCATTTGGTTGCGGGGGGTTTTGGGCTGGCTGGTTTTCTACGGCATTGTTGGGAGGATTCGGTTGTTGACTGCCTAATTGTGGTTTGTTGTTGCCCTAGTTGTGGGGCCATTTATTTCTAGGTTGCCCTTGTTGATTATTGGGGGCAGGTTGGTTGGGGCAGTTTTGATGTGCAAATACTTGACCCAACGGTGTGGGTGGAGCTGGTGGAGTGGAGGTGGGGGCTTGGACTTGTTGCACTGGTGGTGCATAGTAGATTTGTGGGGGTGGCGGTGCCATGAATGTGGGCATTTTCCCCACATACTGCTATGCTGGCCAAGCCATAGCTTGAGCCTGCTGCGGTGGCGCAGGTTTTGCATAGGAAGTTGTTGTTCTGGATTAAGACATCATTCTAGCATAATCCGGAGCTTGGTTTTGGTAAGCAACATTAGCGGTGTTGTTTGGTTGCGGTGCCACTGAAGGTGGTGTCAGTCGAGGCAGTGGTTGTTGGGAGACTAACCCTATGATTCCATCTGCTGCATGGGATGCCCCCGGTGTGTCACGGTAAGAGGTGCTTGGATGGGGATCATCTGGGATGATGGTATACAAGTATCCCGAATGGGCGTAGATGAGGTCAAATTGTTGGGCCTTCAATATGGCCTCTTCTTTAGATTGGGGATGTTCTGATGCGATGTCCTTTGTGATGGGCAGGAGCAAAGTCTTGATGAACCAATCTAAGAAGATCCTGTCATAAAGTTGGATCTTACACAGGATGCGGCATCGTCACCACTCATGGATATGATCAGTGATGTGAGTGGTGGTTGTTTGGCGACAGGATAGCGGGATCTCCACCCCCTCATCATATCAGATCGGGAGTTGGAAATATTGTAAGAACATGAAGGCTAGGGAGTTGAAGTCGAGGTACTTGGCTTGTGGTAGCTCAATGTACCATTTGGCCGCAACACCTGTAAGGGTATGTTGGAATAGCCTTAGCCTGATGGAGTCTTCTACGATGCTCTTAGATGAGCACCATAGATGGAAGGTCATTATATCATTTTGGGGACATTCTCCAGCTTTGCCTTCAAACTTTGGGATGTCTGAAGGTAGCTTAGTTGGCATGGTTGGCCAAAAATCTTGGTGATGGATGGGGTCATTTGTTAATCTAGCCAGGTCAGGAAAGTTCAAACGAGCCATGAATGACAGATTTGACCCCAAGTTGATGTGGGATGGGGCTACGATGGGAGTGGGTTTTGCAGGTGCATAATGCATCTGCATGGCTAGGAGTGCTTGTGGTGGTACGATGGTGGATGGGCCACTTCCCCCAAGTGTTGTGGGAGGGATGGTATGGGTGGCGGGGGAATTTCCCCCTTACATGGCGGTAGGGGGAATGTGGGTGGTTGGTGCACTTCCCCCCTGTGTGGCTAGTGGGACAATGTGTGTGGAGGGGCTACTGCCCCCATGTGTGGCCACTGTACTAGCTTGGTTGGTCACTATGGGTGGTGGCAATTGGCTAATGACAGTCTGCATGACTGTGCTTGGACCACTTTCCACATTGTGGGTGTCTAGTTGTGATGTGGACATGGGTCCACTTGCTAAGGTTAAGCCGAAAAATGGATCCGGGTTTGTAGCAGCCATGGGGCTAGATGGTGCGGTGTGGAGGTCTAGTTCAGACTGATATGGCTCAGAATTAGAATCAGAGGCTGTATGGCCCTCTGATGGTGTGGGATATCACTAAGAACGGCTACGACGATGCCAACTGAGTGTTCCAAATTGTGGTGGTTCGCCTCTCAGGCGTGAGGAAGATCGTGGAGGATCAATTGTGTTTGCCTATGTGAATGAAACTGGTGGGTATGAAATTTGGACCTTGGTTTCAATGGATTCCTACTGACTGAAGGTGGTCTCTTGGCAACTAAGACTGCCAAAATACAACACTTGTCTTGTTCCTCACGGGTAACTCTACTCAATCGGAAGGGGTCGTTTCCTGTTTTGCTTGGCAATTCCTCTCAGCGGCCAGCTACTTTGGGGTTCCTATGGTACTCCTCACAATGAGTTTCTGGGAAAATCCCAAGTACTTCCCACAGTTGTGGCAGTCAGGGACTTATGTCCTCAAGGACTGCATAGTTGATTGAACTTAGTGTAAATTTGGTAACTTTTAAGGCTCACTCAGCGTCATGAACTGAGTTGGGTTAATTATGTGGTATGGTGTGTTGGTTTGCTTGCTTGTTCTGGTATTTGGTTTGCAATGTGGTTTATGAATTCATGGTAGAGTTCACATCATGGTTTTGAATGCAAAAGTAAACAGAAACTTGTAAACAACTATTGTGATTAACCCTGAATTGTTGGACTAACTAAGTGTCTACCTCTCAGTGGTATTATTTTTCAACCAAGAGAAGGTGCTGGGCTCTCAACATAATGGGACTAATCCCAGCCGTAGATCCTCAGGTCACCTCCCAAGTGCTAGGTTGGTCAAGAAGGGAGGACACTTAGTGCTGTGAGAAGCACTCCTTCTCTACCCCATGTACCTTCCAGGTCACCTGGTTTTAATGGTTTAGGAAAAATGCCACGGAGTGCCTAGATCTATACAAGTTGTCCCTTCGTCATATCCCAGAATACCCCGAAGGGTGATGACTGGGTAGAGGAGGAAGGGGGCAGAAAGATGGTTAATTTTATGTTAATTTTAGTTAGGCTAATTCATTTTATTGAACCTTAATGATTGGATTAGCATATACACATTGTTCATTGATTTATTTGCAAAAATTGAAAAGTGAAATGAACAGCGACCTAAAATGGTGGACAGAGGTGGCTGGGCCACACTAACAGTCTGATAAAATTGGAAACTGTTGCTAACTAAACTAAAAAACAACTTATGTGTGACAGGCCGCACATTTCTGACGAAATCCTGCGAGGGGGTCACGATATTTTTCCAGAAATGAGTGAGGGGGTCGCACAAAATGCCAAAATAGGTGCAACTTGAGCTCCTGGGCTTAAGTCATGCTTGTATGAGGATTAGGTGCACCTTGAGCACGCTTGTCTTCCAATTAAGTGCGCCTTCCTTCACCTTTTCCCCTGATAAGAGCGACCTGCTCCGGAAAAGGGTGTTTTCGGTGCTGCAGGGTCAGATCTGGCCGACAGTAACTAGTACTAGGTCAGTCTGACTCGGCTCATCCTAGGAAAGGCTTTGGCACTAATAGAAAACAAGCAATAAAGAAAATCTAAGCAGATCTAATGGAACATTTTTGAAACTAGGGTAAAAACTGAAAAACTTGAAAAACTTTGAAATTTTTGCCCAGGGATCCTGTGGGATCGACCCAGGAGAGTCGCCAAAGCTTTAGTGAGAATTTATCCTCACTACATGGGTAAAAATGGCTCCCTTGTGCCTATAGGGCACAAGGTTAGGTTTCTACCCTTAGAAAACAGTAAAAAACGGAAGTAACAATGACTAAACTAGAGCTGCGAATTGAAACTAAACTAAGCTACACTGGAACAAGTAAATGGAAGCTAAAATAAACTATATCTAAGCTACTAACATAAAGAAAGAAGAGATGGAGTTTTGTTGAACCCCTCTGCATGTAGTGGGTTAGGGTTCTGCCTCCAAAACCTGCAATAGAAACCTATCCTACTATGGAAGCAACCTACAAACAAATGTTAATGAAAAACCTGCAAATGATAATACGAGTTAGAAAGCAAAAATAAACAAATGAACATAAACAGAAATGAGATTATACCTCACTTAGGTGGAAATGGGCCACCATTCCCTAGCTCATGGGAGCACCTCTCTCTTGGTTGGGGGGAGCAATGGCTTGGAGAAATGGAAATGAAGGAGAGGGAAAGTGGGTGGTTTGAGTGCAAGAGGTCTCAAAGCATTCATGGGTAGCATAACAATATACAAATCAGGAGTGTTTTGAGAGTGGCCCCCCACCCTCCTTATATAGTTTTTCTAAGGCGTTTTAGGGTTTTAAGCTCTTGGTCAAGGATTTAGCCCCTTTTTTGGGACTTTAGCCCCTTCCGCCCTAAGTTTATCCCCTTTCAAGGTTTTAGCCCCTTTTTGAGGGCTTTAGGTCCTGGGGGTCTATTTTGGGCTCTTTTTTGGGGTTTTTATCCCTTTTCTTCATCCTTGGGCTCTTTTGGAGGTGTGGGGGTCAAATGGAAGGTCATGGAAGGTCTTATGGAGTAAAATGAGTGTTGTGCGATGGTTTCCTTGGGTGGTGTAGGCCATTGAGAGCTGTGTGGGGTATTTTTGGGTTAACAGGAGAGATAGTGTAAGATATGATAGAGAGAGAGGGAGGTACATAGGGAGGATAGTGAGAGATAGAATGACTATAAAGAGAGAGGTGGAGAGTGGTTCAAAGAGAGTGATGGAGGTAGAGAGAAACAAAAGGAAGGGAGAGATACCGAAAGATATGAATGGAGAGAGAGAGAGAGAGAGAGAGAGAGAGAGCAGGGGGAGGGGAAGGAATAGAGATAGGGTTTTAATAGGAGGGATAAAGAAACCTCAAAATATGGATAGAGAGAGAGAGAGAGAGAGATGAGGGGGGTGGATAGAGGGTAATAAGAGAATATATATATATATATAGAGAGAGAGAGGTGAAGAGTGAGAGGGAGAGAGAATGAAGGAGTAGAAAGAGAGAGAGGGTGAAGCCGATAAGGGAAGATGAAGGAAGAGTTAAAGGGATAAAGGGAGTGAGGGATAGGGAGGGGAATATATGAGGAGAGAGATATTTGGAGAGTGATAGGGAGAGAGAGACTGAGAGAGTGGTGGTGGTGGAGAGAGTGATATGGAGAGAGAGGTATATATAGAGAGAGGGGATATCTAGAGAGAGAATTTTCAGAGTTTATAGGTGGAAATGGTGGGAAATGGAGGGAAATATACAGGGAACAAGGGAGTGATAGTCAGATCTAGTGATGGTGGTAGTGGGAATCATAGATGAAGTGAGAGAGAGAGAGAGAGGTAGGGATAAATAAGAGGGAAATGGATAAATATGTGAAGAGTGAGAGAGAGAGCATGATGGAGGTAGAGAGAAACAAAGAGGGTGGGAGAGAGAGTGGAAGATGTGGAGAGAGAGAGAGATGGGTGGGGTATAGTGGGATATAGAATATTTAGAAAGTGAGGTGGAGAGTGGGAGGGAGAGAGTGATGGAATTAGATAGAAATAAAGAGGGTGGTAGAGTTAGTGGAAGAGATGAAGGGAGTGAGAGAGAGGAGGGGGTAGAAGTAGAGAAAATAGTGTGAGATAGAAGGTTTAGAGAGAGAGGTGGAGAGTGGAATAGAAAGAGTGATGGAGGTAAAGAGAGAGAGAAATATGATGGAGAGATAGATAAAGAGAGGATTCTAGAGATAGAGTGATAGAGGGAAGGAGAGAGAATGAGGGAGAGAAATGTGTAGAAAGAGGATCATATAGGTGGGGGAAAGAGACCTCAGAATATGGAGAAAGAGAAGGGGGGAATGGATATATGGGAATATAGAGGGATAGAAACATGGGAATTATGCATTATAGTAAGTATCTACGAATATAGGGTAAATAAAGACGCCTTGAACTACCACACATGACCTATTGACGGTATCCTTATCCTAGGAGTAGGTATATGGGTGCCATTATTATGCTTTTAATAATAAAAATGGATATTTGTTTCCTTGGAATTGTTAGGAAAGGAACCATGAGATTTAGGGCCTAATGGATTATTCCAGTCACTTAGGACCCATTACAATGCATCAAACCACCATGCATTACCCACTTGGGATATTATTCACCTTTAAGTGGGAATATTGACCAAATTACAAGGATTTGAATAATAGGTGTGGATATTGGGGTTCTCAACATCGTATAAGGGAGGATATTAGGAATTAGGCCCCAAAGGAAGAGATCGGGAATCGATCTCTAAGAAAAATACCTTGAACCACCACACATGACCTCCCAATGTTAAAAATAGCCTATGAGTGTGTATTCCAATGTAATTATGAAATTACTGATCATTAGGTATGGGTCTATGGGTATTTGACATTATTAGGGGAGGAATCCTAAGAGTTATACCATAAAGTAAATTTTAGTAAATATAGGGCTATAAATGATTACTTAAGCTACAAAATAACATCTCCTAAGGGTATCCTTGTCTTCCAACTAGGTATATGGGATCCATTAGGATATTATGAGAACTAGGGAATTTGAAATGGTTGGTGATGTACTTTATTATAGAAATTATGATTAAATGCCACAATTATGTGATGAAAAACTCCCTAATGGAAATTATAAACATCCATGGTCATAAAGAACACCTAAAACCACCACATAGATCACATCGATTTTATTATTTCCCTTGAGTACATATATTAGTGCCATTAGGAGGTTTTATATATTGACTATGAGCCTCTAGGTCTTAGAAATGGGATATAGTTAAAGGATGAATCATAAAACTAATCCACTAGAGGAATTATAAGGAGTCATGTTCAATAACCATGACCCAATCCACCACACATAACCTCTCAAGTATATACGCAAGTCCTTTGGGTGAGGATATTAAGAATATTATGATGTTTTCAGAACTAATGTAGGTTCGTAGGCCCTAAATGAATATTATGGGAATCTAGACCCAAGAATGATGCCTTGACCTAAAAAACATGACCTATTGAGGACATATTCTTCCCCAAGCAAGGAAATAGACATTATTATAAATTTTCAAGCAAAATGTTTGGTCCACGGTGCCCTCAACGTGGTCAAGGGAGGAAACATGGGAATTAGTCCCTAAATAAGTATTGCATACATCCAAGGCCAATAATAATTCCTATCCAATATAGTGCATGATCTCTCAAGGTGATCCTAATGGTATACTTGTCTCCAAGTGAGGTAATGGTCAACATTATTTTTTTTTAGCAGTAGGCTTGGGTATCGATAAATGAATCATGATTGATGGAGGAATATTAGGAATGAGGCTCATTAACTAGAATCAAGGGCTCAATGTCCATGAATGTCATATCTAAACTACATAGATGATTTGTTAAGTGGTTCCTTGGCATTCAAGAGGGGATATGGGAATCATCATGAATTTTGTAGCACTAGATATGGGTATCAAGGCCTTTCTCATGATCCATAGAAGAAAATGAGGCATTGGGTCCTAGAGGCATTTAGATCCTAAAACAATCAATTAAACAACAACAATTAACCTTTTCGTGGTATCTTTGGCTTCTTACTAGGGATATTATCCCCCTTTTGACTATTCTAGGGCTAATTATGTGTCTAAAGTTCATAGCCATGGTCAATGGAAAAGGTTCAATATTTGGACCCTAAATAAATATTATAGGAATATGGGGCCATTAACAATTCCTCCAACCACCGTAGATGAAATCCTAAGAGAATACTTTGCTTTTAAGTCGAGATATGGGATATGGTTGTTATTATCATTCCTTTAGAATTAAAATGGCGCAATATTACTATTACATTGAACCATCACACATGATTTCCTTAGTGTTAACAAATAAAATATGTAAGAAAAAATTCCATCTTGTAGATTCATTGGAGGAAAACGACCCACCATTTTAGGAAACTAAAAGAGGTTTTTTGAACAATGTAACTAACTTCATTCCTATGGTTTTACTTTCAATTATTGACCAATGTACAAACTAGGGAGTGTATTTTTCTAGGAATTTCATAGCTTGACTCTGGGAATAAGTTGTTTGAAAAACTTCCATCTTAGTAGATTTTGAGTGGGCAAAGAACCAATCATTTTAGAAAATAGAAAGAGGTTTTTGTGAACAATGTAACTGGCTTAAGGCATATGGTTTTAGTTTCAAATATTGACCAATGTACATACTGGAGAATGCATTTTACTAGGAAGTTCATAGCTTCACTCTCAGCATCACTTGTTTGAAAAAATGCCCTGTTGGAAGATTCATTATGGGAAAACAAACCATCATTTTAGGAAACTGAAATAAGTTTTTTGTGAAAAATGTAACTAAATTTAGTCCTATGGATTTACTTTCAATTATTTACCAATGTACATATTGGGCATGCATTTTACTAAGTAGTTCATAGCTTGAATTTGAACATAAGTGTTTAAAAAACAGAAAAAAGGACCCATAATTTTAGGAAAATGAAAGAGGCTTTTGTGAACAATGTAACTAGATTTAGGGATGTGGTGTTAATTTCATTTATTTACCAATTCACATACTAGAGTGTGCATTTTACTAGGAAATTCATAGCTTGACTTTGGGCATAAGTTCTTTGAAAAACATCCATCTTGGTAGATTCTTTGCAGGAAAACAACCCATCATTTTAGGTATATGAAAAAGGTTTTTTTTAACAATGTAACTAGATTCAAGACTATGGTTTTAGTTTCAATTATTGACCAATGTATAGAGTGGGGCGTGCATTTTACTATGTAGTTCATATCTCGACTCTAGATTAAGTTGTTTGAAAAAATACCATCTTGGTAGATTCATTGCGGGAAAATGACCCATTTCAATTATTGACCAATGTATAAACTTGGGCATGCATTTTACTAGGAAGTTCATTACTTAGTCTGAGCATAAGTTGTTTGAAAAATTGCATATTGGAATATTCATTAAGGGTAAATGACATATCATTTTAGGAAAATGGAAGAGGATATTTTGAACAATGTAACTATCTTGATGCCTATGGTTGAACAAAGGATATAGCTTCAATCCTGTGGTTTTAATTTCAATTATTGACTAATGTATATACCGAGGGATGCATTTTTCTAGGTAGTTCATAACTTGAGTATGAGAATAACAAGCTATTTGAAAAACTACCATCTTGACAGATTAATCACGGGAAAATGTCCCATCATTTTAGGAAACTAAAAGAGGTTTTTGTAAACAATGTGAATAGATTCAAGCATGTGGTTGTGCTTTCAATTATTGACCAATGTACATACTAGGGTGTGAATTTCACTAGGAATTTCATATATTACAATACAAACAAAAAAAGTAGACTAACGAATTATTGAAAGTGTTCAGTATGACCTTACTCCTTGATGATGAGTGTAAGGAATGTCAATAACTTTTGGCACAAAGTTTTGATAGAATGGAACATGATTAAGGTGAGCACATATCAACATTAATACCCAAGTTATTTACCATTATTTTTCTCATAGAACACATGGTCCCATCTTCCTTAAGCATAGATGATTTGGAAGAACAAAACATTTTTCCATTATTAACATTCATCATAATCATTCATAAAAACAAAAATACAAACACATCAATCGAAAAGGGACATGCGATGCCATATTTGTCTCAAATGCACATTTTTTACAAAATGGCACCATGTTCCCAACATAAAAAATGTAATCTTGTGCAAAAAAATGGAAGACTTATGAAACTTCCCCTAGATACAAAATGGCACTCAATGGTCACTACTTGATCTCTACCACCCTCGCNGTTCCCAACATAAAAAATGTAATCTTGTGCAAAAAAATGGAAGACTTATGAAACTTCCCCTAGATACAAAATGGCACTCAATGGTCACTACTTGATCTCTACCCCCCTCGCCACTATGAACTACATCATTGAAATCAATCTTTCTCTTTTTACCTAAACTAGAAGATATGTCCTTTCTTTGTCTACGTGTATTTGTTCTCTATGGAGACTGGAAAAAGAAACAATATAATAATAGGACATTTTCCACCATGAGTTAACAGAAGTTTAGAAATTTAAACTTTACAAATCAAGCCAAAAAAAATCACCAAAGAAGCTACAATCATCCGAGAGGGTGTTCCCCTCCTCTACAAACTCAATGTCTCAAATAAGCCACCATGAAAAGGTTAATATAATTAAAAAATGAAATATAAGAAAAGTTTCCTAAAATCAATTCCATTCATTATACATAAATAATTCTTCATTGAATAGTATCAATGTGAAAACTTCAAGCAAAGCTGGATATTCATTAGCAGATGGAGGACTTAGTTTGGTGTGTTGCTACAAGTGAGCATTTCATACCACATCCCCTATGCTATCATTATGTGATACTGATGGGGGACGTGCACATAGATGAGTGCTGCTATTGAAGTAGTAGAGATGGTGGTGAACACTAGTGGTTTCTAAAGATGTGCTTGAAATGGGAAAGGTGGTGGACTCAATGGGAAATCAAAATTCCCTACGGGTTATAGTATGGCTGGTAGTGTACCAAAAAGTACACTAGGAGGTGAAAATGGTATTCCAAGAGCCGGGGAAAACTATCCAAATGACAGACTTACCAAACCTCTTAGGACATATGATGGATGGAAATTTGGTAATGGTAGAATATGTGATGGTGATGTTTCCAACATATAAGGCAATGTAGCCACTTGTATACACATTTTTCTTTCTTTCAATAAGTTGACCATTTATATAAAAATTAACAAAATTCACATTTCAACAAGATTTAACTTCTCACATGATACCTGAGAAGGTGGTGATGCATCTAACCCACTAGGACAACGTTCCTCACAATATGGTACCACAACTTGTACAATTATAAAATCAAGGAAACTTTTATATACAAACCAAAAGCATATTCAAAGTAAAAGCATATAGAATATATGTACTGAAAACACATGAAAAATAATTGCAAGAAGGGATCATTTTAATTCATGGACCACTCACTTCACCATATGTGAGTGTGTGGTACACCAATGGAGTAGGCTGTTACAATGAAAACATCAGTGGTAAATACTGATACTATTGCATCACCTTGTGACCCAAGTGTTATATTTGGGCATAGAAAATGAAAACGCCATATAATTAGATATACAAAAGATAAAACATAATGATATATATAATTAATTGAGAAAAAGGAGATGGTCAAAATACTAACCATATCCATATAACTCTCATTTGTGTTGGTCTTCATTGCTCCATAAAAATTCTTCTCAAACCTCTAACTTTTATTTGGAGGATCATGAGTCTCCATGTTGCCTCTCCATCCTGGACCCTATTGTAGCGGATGAAGTCCCATCTCCGCCCTCATCATCACCTAATGCTCACTCCTTGCATGATAAGGCTATGAAATTGTTGTTCTACATGAGATGATGGGCCACAATAGATAGGGAAGTTTGGCCTTGGGTAACACTCCCCCCTATCCATGGATGTTGGACGAGTGGTAGGTTGTTTCCTAGCATGACAAGGACCTAACAATGGGTTACACCTAACATGTTTGTCTATCCTATGTAGACCCACGATCCACACCCTAAAATTCACCAATTATGTCAAAGTAGTTGGCATGGATCCCTAACACAAACACCTAATACAATTTCCTAAGGAAATAGAGAAGCAATTCCCTATTATTGAAATCATCTTGTCTAACCATAAAGCACCTATCCATCCAATGGTATTTGAATGGATGGGAAGGTGCACCAATCCATACAAATATGTTTCTTTGTTACTAGTGGATTTAATTGAGTTCTTGGCTCAACAAAAATTCCATCAATTATTGTTTGGAGATGTTTAGGTCTCTAATTTTCTCTTTACTTAGGCCAGTCTTGTAGTATTCAAACATTCTATCCCTGTAGTTGGAGATATTGGTTATTTTTCCTTGGGCATATGCAATGGAAGATATGATTTCCTAGAATGAAGTAGCTAGTGACAATCGGTTGGGATCTCTAGTGTTTTTTAATAATTCTACAAAGGTTATCGAAAATCTTATTAAATATTCTATAAGAATAAAAGAGATCAATAAGTTCATGTTATGTTTTCGTATTCTTTCTCTATAATATTTTTATACATAAAGGATATATAATTAAAATAGTAACTTGATAGTTGTTGGGTAGGTTTTGATGTATCAGATGCCCCATGCTTAAGTGTGGATGCACCATTTGGTTGGTTTTGTTTTCCAAACTCCAAACTTTGTGTATATTGTAGTGAATATGTTTTCCGAGATGTATCCCATCCCACTAAAGTAATTTAAATATTCCATCCATTAATCAATAGGATAGTGTGACTCATTATTTATGAATGATGCATTATTTATGAGCATGGGGCAGATATTGGCTAAATAATTGAATGGATAAAACTCTACTTCCAAAGGCACACCATTTCAAGATTTAGTTTAAGTGTCATTATGCATGTTCCCAAGAGCACTATGGAGTGGTTATTTGTCATGGTCTCCAAGTAGTTGCAGCTAGAGGTGAAAGAGGGAGAATTTCTAAGCTATTCCAGTCAAGAAATAGTAATACCTATATTTTTGTGGTCACTATTAGAACTAAGGCCATGTTTGGAAGCATTTCTTTTATGAAGTATTGGTTTCAGATCAGATGCCATATAGTCTTCAATCATCCTACTATCGACAACATTACATTGGTGCATAGTCATTACATATCATGGAAATGATGGGACTATACTATTAATATTTATTTAATACTTGTTTGTTAAATGTGATTTTTAATGCTTTTTGGTTTAATCCTATTGCTTTTTCAAGCCTGGTATATTTATAAAAGGTTGTATTCACTACTAAAATCTGAATTTGTTTTTTGTGTGGATTTTTATCCCATAGTGAAAATTTTGTTTTGTTAATTTTATGGGCTTTATTGAGATTGTAGTGAGGAGGAGATGTATTCCACATGCAATATGTACATAACCATCCATTTCAATTTCTTTCAATTGGGAACCATTGTTTATTATTGTTTCTAGAATAAAGTTAAAACATGGTTTGACTATTTTTTAACTTTGGGCATATCTTTTTAAGTCTTGGCCACAATTTTTCCATCAAGATCCCCACACACAATTTCTATTTTCTACCATTATGTGATGCAATATAATACTCATTTACCATCTATAAAATTATTTTCATATATAGATTTCAATATATATGTTAATTTGAGAGCACCATAGTGATTATATATCTACAACTCACTTCCATAAAACATTGAGAGAATCATAGTGATTAAAGTTATATGGCTCACTTCCACATAACAATGGAGGATTATGGCATTAGTTAATTTGAAAACCAACCAAAATGAGAGCATCATAGTGATTATAGTTATATAACTCATTTCCATATAACAATGGAAAATTATGGCATTAGTTAATTTGACAACCAACCAAAATTAGGTAGGTGTCTTGAGAATGGTTTTTTCTCAAATAGAAATGAGCATCATAGTGATTATATTTATACAACTCACTTCCATATAGCAATGGAGGATTATGGAATTATTTAATTTGACAACCAGCCAAAATAAGGTAGGTGTCTTGATAATGGATTTTGCTCAAATTTTTTAAAGATTTGAATGTGGCAAAATTCAATTTCTTCTTGTTCTATTTAAATAATATGATTTCAATAATTTAAAACATGGTTTCCAATAATTTTGATAATATATTTTACTAGCAACAACCATATTAATAATATTAATATGTTTGAATACACATATAGGCATATATTTGACACTACACATCAAATTACCTCCATTATTTGTGTCCACACTCCTAGATTGAGAGTTTACTCAGCATATCATGCAAGCTCGACAATATATTGATGCCCAAAGGCCAGATGGAGGAGTTTATTAGGATTTCAAAGGATCTTATTAGTATTTTGAGTGTTACACAAACTAAAAATTACCTCGACTCTAAGATTCCAAATGGATTATTACTAAACCTTATTCACATTAGCTCGACTCCTAACTTCTAGATGGAGTTCGACTGTCACATGGAATGCACATCACCGTGCCATTAAGTGCAATTATCACATGAGTTTAGAGGATTTTATTAGGATTTCGACTAAACCTTGTACATATTAGCTTGAATCCCAGCTACTAGATGTAGTTCCTCTCTCACCCATACTACACATTACCATACCATTCAGTGCAATTATTATATGAGATATTTTTTAATTTTTTTCCAACTACCACAAAGTGAATTTATCACATGGGTTATTTTCTAATATTTTATAATTGGTACCATAAATAAATCTAGATAGTACACTTGTCCCAATATCCTGCAATCTAAGAAAACCATACATGGTATTCCACCCCAAAATTCTAAGATATAAACATCTATGAACGTAATCGAATAATTTCAATAATATACCTTAACACATGAATTAAACATGATACATGTTCCTGTGAAAATCATACATGAATTCAACAAGATACAAGGAGAAACCAAGAAAGAACAGAAAAGAACTATGAAAGTAACTATATATTAAGTGGTGTGGTGGACACAAAATATATCAATCAGTTGTTCAATGCCGATTTGTATCTCTAGTTTCTAGTTTGCACCAAAAGTATATTAACGTGTATGACAATGTAAAACTAACATTCCATATGAAATGATCGTTGTTTTTTTGACCTGGATGTGCTTACCAAATCTATGAAGAACATACCATTATGTTAAACCTAATGCCTAACACCAAATTTATTAATTCGAAGTATTTTGTATTAGCAAAGTGTAAGTATGTTTGTGGGTATTGATTCCAAAAGCTCGTAGAATTTTCATTTTATCAAGGTGTAGATGGAAAGCTCATAGTTTGTGTTGTTTTGATGACCTTGATGTGCTTACTAAATGCATTAAGAAAGAATTTTTTTTTCATCACGAAAAAAACTAATTTTTTATTAATAAAAAGTTGTATCTGCATATTACATATAATGCTCCAAAAACAACTCATCTGCTTGCCCCACTGAAAAGTGAAACATTAAAAGACCCATCAAGAAAAAAAAATTCATCCAAACTATACAATCCATCAGATCTTTCCAAAACAAATACTGGATTTAAGTATCTAAAGAAAACCATAAGTTTAGTACCAAACCAAAACAAAAGCCTTCCGACACAAACTAAAAACATCCCAGAAAGTCAACAAAACTGAATCAACTAGAACTCACGGGGGGTTCACTAGCGAGGCAATATCATATCACGTCCATTCATATTGGGGGTTTGAATACTCCTAAGAACCTTAAAAACATATTTCCTTGTATTAAATGGTCAAGGGGGATTTTTAATTTAACATATCAATATAAATATTAGGGGTTATTTTATTTGGTTGGGTTGAGGAATAACCTCTAAACCGTGGGATGGATTCATACCTCCAAATCACAGGATCAATTCATACCTATAAAATGTGTGTTGGGTTCATATTAGTCCTAGGTTTTACTAAGGAATAACCTCGAAATCACGATATAGATTTATACCTCCAAATCATGGGATAGATTCATATCAGTACTAACTACTGCTAAGGAATAACCACCAATCACAGGCTAAATTTATAGCTCCAACTCATTGAACTTATAAAGTCTTGTCTTTTTTTAAAATTATTTTTTAGGTTGGGGTTTAGGTGGGTATCGAGATTCAATCAAACCTTGCTCCATGGCAAATAAGAAAAGTGAGATCAATATTTCTTGGGTCACTAGAACTAATCAAAGTTAGATCAATCTTTCTTGACTAATTATTTCTTTCAACCTTTTGTATTCTTCTTTAACATTTTCACATTTCCAGTTAGGAATCTAATTTGTTGGACTGAGTTATGTTTGGAACATTCATTTAATTGTAATTTCAATTCTTATATGCAAGTCATCCATCTGAATATTGTATTGGAATTGACATGAACATAGGTGAAAATATATATCCTTATTTTTAACATACCCTATGTGTTATCGTTACCATGGAGTGGTAACATATAAGTTTCACCATCTATGTATCTTTATAACTATTGCATGTTTGGAACTTAACAATGGATATTTTTGCCTCTCCTGTAAAGATTAAAAAAAAACCTATAGATAACCAATAAAAAGTAACTAAATGTTTTTAATTCCCTTCATTGCAAGAATAAATGTAGAGGAAGGGGAGGAAATTCATTGCATCTTATGAATGATCCAAATTCAAGATACACACATGATCATGTGGTGTTATTGGAAAGTAAGAGGAATTTTTCTATGTTCATTTGGGTTCAAACGTCAATGATGTTTGTTTTGATAGGAAGGTAGGGAAGTCCATCCATGAAAGATTTTCAATTTTCAATTTTTATGGAGCTTTACTTATTAAGCTTATAGAAAACATGAACTCTCTATGGCTATACATGTATTTACATGATATAAAATTAGTATATGGCAGGATGTGGTGTGAAACATCTGCAATTCTAATATTTTCTAAGCACTGCATTGAGTATTAGACTATCAATCTTTTAAATTCTTTGTTACATTGATCTTTTTGAAGGGTTGTATTTTACGCATTCTTCCTTCCCCGTTACTAATTCGTTGCGTATTCTGTTAGTTTTTCATCATATAAGCTAGCATT
Organism: Pseudotsuga menziesii; assembly: GCA_001517045.1. Taxonomy (NCBI): domain Eukaryota; kingdom Viridiplantae; phylum Streptophyta; class Pinopsida; order Pinales; family Pinaceae; genus Pseudotsuga; species Pseudotsuga menziesii. Next base: position 507,659 of record LPNX010823927.1, on the reverse strand, counting down.
ATGATCTTAGGATCTTTTCACTGAGAGAATAACAAGCACAACAATAAAACATAAGCACATCACAAGAGACAAGAGACACAAAGATTTTTCCTCGGGGAAACCATAAAGGAGAAAACCCTTCAACTTCCTCAGAGATAGAATTAGCACCAAAACAGTAAAATCCCCAAGACATTCAAATGATCTCCACACAGCAGCAGTATCTCTCTCTCACACTGAGAGAGATTCTCCTCTCACTCATGCGCCCCCCATAAGTGAGTGTGAGTGTTGCAAGTGATAAATAGAGAGGCTCTCACTCTCTATTTATATTTTTCCGTTCACTTGAAGTGCACTCCAACATGTCCGCCTCACTTAACAATTACCTACTAGAGCCAAAATCTCTAGGAATGTTTAATAACCTACTGCCCCACCACTTGTGGGGACTTTTCCTCCTCCAACCAATAGGAGGGTAACACAATGGTGGGGACTATTGCCCCGACTTATGATGACTCACCTAGGGTCGACCTCACTAGGATAGTCTAATAACCCAAGGACTCCATAACTTTGGGGACTTTAACCCTTGACAAATAGGAGGGTTACCCACAATGACTTGACATGACTTTCTCATTATAGAAAATTCCTGGAATAAACATCGGGGTGTGACATGACTCAAATACATTACAATACATCTCGAAATGAACATCGGGTTACAATAGATAATAAATACAAGTGAATACATTCCGAAGTTACAATTACATCAACACTCCCTCTTAACTAAGAAGGTATTCTCTTGACACAATTTATCAGCACAATTCTTCTTCTCTGTATCAATTGGATCATCGTCAGGTATTCATCATCTTCAAGTCATCTTCATATTTCAGTCATCTTCATCTGTAAGTCATCTTCATTTGGATCTAGATCATCATCACTGGATCTAGATCATCACTCAATCTGGATCATCATCACTGAATCTAGATCATCATTGGTGCTATCTCATGATTCTTCTTGTCATAGGAAGTTCTATAGAGCCAACCCTTTTTCATGCTGGTTGTAGGGCTAGCATCCATGTAGGTATTTTCCCAGCACTTATATCTGACCTACTCGTCAGAAAGGCATGCCCAACACTTACATCTGACCATATAGGAACCAATCCTATAATCACATCAGAAAGGCCCAGCACTCACATTCACCAGCATGATAGGACATCACATCACTAACATATGTGAAAAGGCTCAGCACTTACATCTGACCTACTCATCAGAAAGGCACATCCATCTAGACAGGAACACATCCTATCACAGTGATGGAAGACTCCCATCCAGACAGGAACACATCCTATCACAGTGATGAGAGATTTTAGCACTTACATCTGACCTACTCGTTAGAAGGGAACATCCATCTAGACAGGAACACATCCAATCACAGTGATGGAAGACTCCCATCCAGACAAGAACACATCCTATCACAGTGATGAGAGATTTCAACACTTACATCTGACAACGTGGGAACACATCCCTCAGTGGCTCCAGAAAGGCTCTGCACTTACATCCATCCAGACAGGAACACATCCTATCACAGTGATGGAAGGGATTGCACTCACATATGATCCTACGAGAACACATCCCAGCAGTCATATCAGAATGCCCCCCAGTCCTCGACTGAGCTACCTAGTAACTGACCAGGCACCTCCATTCTCCTAGAGAATGGCAGTTTCCCTTACATTCGACCTGCTCGTAGGAATGTCCAACATTCACATCTAACATGTAAGGAACTTAATCCTTTAGCCATGACAGAATGGTTCAACCCTTACATCTGATCAAGTGGGAACACATCCCTCTATCACATCAGAATGGCTACTCAGTCCTACACTGAGTGATCCTGGTAATTGACCAGGTGCCTCCATTCCTAGAATGGCAATTGCCCTTACATCTATCCTGCTCGACAGAATGGACAACACTCATATCTGACATGGAAGGAACCAATCCTCTCACCATGACAGAATGGCTCAGCCCTTACATCTGACCATGGAAGGAACCAATCCTCTCACCATGTCAGAATGGCTATGGGTCTCATCACTTTCTCTTGGAGGAAACCTCGATCTGGAGAACACCAAGATTCTCCCTGAAGTACTCGAACTTCATCCTATCCAATGGACTCATCAATACATCGGCTATCTGTTCCTCCGTCACAACATATTGGAGCTCCACTGCTCCTCTCTGCACCATATCCATGATATAGTGGTACTTGATCTCGATATGCTTCAACTTGTCATGGAACACTGGATTCTCTAACAACTTCACACAACTCTAGTTGTCATAATGTATACAAGTAGCATCCAACTGGAGATCAAATATATCAGACAGTAGCTTCCATAGCCATACTGCCTCACAACTAGCTGAACAAGCTGTGACATAGTCTATTTCAACTGTACTTAGTGCCACACAGGATTGCTTCCTGCTAAACCAAGAGATCACACCTGATCCCATATTGAAGCAACATCCTGAAGTACTCTTCATGTCGATGGCACTGCTTGCCCAATCTGAATCAACATAACCCTCTAGGTTAATCTTTTGATTCGCATCATACTTGAGCCCATAATCAATTGTACCCCTGCATGCTTTGCAACCATCAGGTGAACATGTCTCAAATGTCTTCATAGCAAAGCAAATATCTGGTCTCGGGTACATCAAGGACCCAATCATCGATACATCGTAGCATCAACCGTCTCTGATGAAGCATCACTTAACAGCTTCAGGTTTGATGCCATAAGTGTGGTCATGCAGTCCATCATCCTGAACCTATTCAGGATATCTACTGCATACTTCCCTTGTCCACACCTCCATGCCTATAAAATAGTGCATCGACACATAACAGGAGCATCATTTGTCTTTTGCCTTCAACCTTGAAGCAAAGGTTAGAATCCTCTTTACTCTCAGTAAAGCCTAGAGTCATCAGTAATCTTCCCATCTTGTCGTACCATGTCGAACCTCAATATATTCTATCGTCACTCCCTCTGAGGCGAAGCATCATACTCCCTCTGTCTTCTGTGCTCTATGCACTAAAAACATTTTGTACCGGAGTGACAAGTAGCTTCCTATGCTACTAATATTCTATGTGACCATCTAGTGTATAGACTTGCATCTTCAACCTTGTAGAAAAGGTTAAGATCTTCATCAGTCTCATCATGTATGTGTTCAAACTCTTACTGGATGCGAATGTCTCTTTGTAGTGTAGGCCTTCTTTTCATGAGAAGCCTCGTGCTACGAATCTTGCTTTGTATCCCACGATATTTCCATCTACTGCATGATGGAACTATGATCTTTTCTTTAGGTCTCGATACTGCGCTCTAACATCATTCTTCTTGAACTGGTCTTCCCTTTCTTCTTGGTGGCTAGAAGTTTCTGCATCAATGATGTCACTACACTTGTCATATTATTCTTTGTCTTTGAACTGTCATCACTTTTTCTTCGAAACAAGTCTTCATTATTCTTTGCTTGTATGCGATTATGTATGCGGTCTTTCCTACAAGTCAAATTCATTTGTATGGTTAGAAACGTTTCATAAGGAATATTTATACTGGCAAGTTCTTATGCATAAATATATGATCATGCAACTACTTTAGCCAATACAACATTCATCCATATCTTATTCAAACTTTCTAGATTCCTTCCATCTCTACCAAGACAACATTGAGATTGTGCACTAATCCAATATGTCAACAAAGAGGTTTCATTCTAGATAAGTAGCAATGGAGAGTTGTATAGCACCATGAGCTACTTACACATCACATGCATATTAGTAGTATACTGTCATTAATGCAAACATTCTATCATGCATAATACATTAACTGAATATAAACAAATGCATAACAAAACAATATCATGAAATGACAATTGAATACTTATCTTTATTTGTTTCGTGGGTAGACTGCTTCTTGAGCCTTAAACTTCATCGTCTTCTTCATACATGATAGCATCATTTCTTATCCAAATGCTAAGGTGGATAAGAAGTTCTTAAAGAGTTGAGATCTTCATATTCCTCATCGATTGAGGGATATTCTTTGGAAGGTGAGAGCTTGATCTTCAGTTGATTCCATCTTCTCTTCTCTTCTTATGAGTCGAGATTCTTCTTCTTCCTAGAGTATGCTGAAAGTAATCACTTCCTTCTGGCACACTTTCCTTGCATGAATGAATCACATGATCCTGGGAGGCCATTCAAGGTGGCCATCACCACTTCTGCATACTTCACTTCTTCTTTTACCGCTTCAAGTTGTTCTTTGATTTAAGAGACTCTTATGACTGCATGGTCTCTTCATTCTGGATCTTCCCTTCCTTCAACTGGTTTCTTAAGGTCATCTTCTGATGTATGTTCTTCCCTTCAAATAGATTGGTTAAGGAATCAAACATATTTGGTGTCTTGGGGGAGATACTTGTGGTACAAGTTGATTCGTGACTGAATGAGCAATGATCTTATTGGCCTTGACCAATTTATTCTTGTGTAAGGCTTCTAGCCTCATCTCCCTCTGAAACTGGAACCTCTCTACTCATGTAGGTGTCGAATCCATTTTCTTCAGAGAGATCATATACTTCTATGCTTGGAAGTTGTTAACTTCACCAAGCTTATCATCAAGCTGATGTGATAGATCACTTTGAAATGAGAACTTCAAATGAAAATAGCAAAGGATTAGCTCTTACCGATTTGAGGTGTCCGTCTTGGTTCTGGAGCTGGCTGATCTAGGGTTTGTCTCAGAAACCCTAATTTTCAAAACTCAGAATATTTCATATCTGATTGGATAGACAAATAGATCTCTTCAAATGGAGCTGTCCAATGTATTCCTTTTCTGAAAACATTGGAGGGAAGCTCCCGGAACAAGAAGCCCTAGTTTTCCAATTTCTTCTACAGAAATGTCTGTTATTTTTTCTGTGATATCTATGAAATTAATGCTCCTCTGTGTCTGAAATTTCATACTGAGGTAACCTCGCATGTTCCTGATACAAAACCATAGGTTTCTTCAGAATTGGTTTCACCATTTGGGATTTATGATCCTTTTCCCAAGGTGACTTGTTGCAGGACTGTTCAAAACAACGAAGTTGTACGACATACCACGTGTCACTGGTTCATCTTATGAGTCTGATATTAGGACCACTAAAAGTACAGTTTGTTCCCTTTCTAGAAAATCTTTTGGAATTTCATTTGGACCTCTGTAGCCCAAGATATTGCAGATCTCCCCAGATGTCCTGTTTAGGGATGAATTCAGGAAGAAGATGGAACCCTAGTTTGGAGAGATCATATCTTCCAGACTGTAGAGAATCTGAGGCTGAAGTTTGGACACATTGTTCATCATGATATTATCTTCATCCCCTGCCATTTTTAGCTTCTGAGAATTCGCCAACCTCGGAATATAGTGAATGTTCCAAAACTTAGCAGTTTTAGTATTTAGGGTTTTTCCTAGCTCGGGGTCAAACTAGGGTTTGACTTTCCTGGAGTTTCACCCAACCAAATTTCTTGATCCAGGTCTCTAAACTTTGGTTTTGATGAGGAGAAAAATCCTATGCTGGTCTCACTCAAAAATTCCTCTTTTGTAGAAAGCCTTAATTTCCACATCGAAAACTGAAAATGCTCAGAATCGAATTCCGCTTCGACAGAAAGATGCACCCTTCAATGGAGAGTCAGCCTAGCATGCTTTTGCTGATGGATTGTGGAGAGAGACACAAAAATTAAGAAGCCCTAGCTTCTGTAGCTGCACAATGTCTTCTTATCAAGTTAGCTCTGATACCATGTTAGTTTTTCATCATATAAGCTAGCATTATGATCTTAGGATCTTTTCACTAAGAGAATAACAAGCACAACAATAAAACATAAGCACATCACAAGAGACAAGAGACATAAATAGTTTTCCTCGGGGAAACCATAAAGGAGAAAACCTCGCAACTTCCTCAGAGATAGAATCAGCACCAAAAGAGTAAAAGCCCCAAGACATTAAGATGATCTCCACACAGCAGCAGTCTCTCTCTCACACACTAAGAGAGATTCTCCTCTCACTCATGTGCCCCCCATAAGTGAGTGTGAGTGTTGCAAGTGATAAATAGAGAGGCTCTCACTCTCTATTTATATTCTTCCATTCACTTGAAGTGCACTCCAACATGTCGGCCTCACTTAACAATTACTTGTAACTAGAGCCAACATCTCTAGGAGTGTCTAATAACCCGAGTGCCCCACCACTTGTGGGGACTTTTCCTCCTCTGACCAATAGGAGGGTAACACAATGGTGGGGACTATTGCCCTGAATTACAATGACTCACCTAGGGTCGGCCTCACTAGGATAGTCTAATAACCCAAGGGCCCCATAACTGTGGGGACTTTAACCCTTGACAAATAGGAGGGTTACCCATAATGACTTGACATGACTTTCTCATTATAGAAACTTCTCGAAATAAACATCAGGGTATGCCATGACTCAAATACATTACAATACATCCCGGAATGAAGATTGGGTTACAATAGATAAGAAATACAAGTGAATACATTCCGGAGTTATAATTACATCAACATATTCCACTATCAAACACCTTGAATTAATCAGTCGACCATGCAATCTTGGTGGGATCATTATGAGCATTATACTATTATTTAATTTAGCATATTGTTTACTTATAATAAGATGCGTTAGGGATCATGTTTGTTATAACTAGATAATATGATATAAAGGGGGTATTAAAAATGGCTTGATAAAAATAGATACCCACAATATCTGGTGAGACGAGGAGTTTTCTTAGTTTGAAAGATATATTGGTAAGGGGGTTCTAAGATACGATTTTAGGAGGCATTTTCCAATATTTTGTGAAATTAGAGATATTCTTTAATATCCCATGAATGGTCGTGCTATGTGACAAGTTCATTGAGTAAAGCCCCCGTGCTCTTCCACTATCCAACACTATAAATTGATCAATCGCCCATGCAATCCTAGTGAGATCATTATTAGCATTATACTATTATTTTATTTAGTATCATGTTTGCATATACTAAGATGTGTTAGGTATTTTGTTTGTTACAACTTGATAATATGTTATAAAGGGGTATTAAAAATGAGTTGATAAAAATGGATACCTACAATATTTGGTGAAACTAGAGGTTTTATTAATTGGAAAGATATATTAGGAGGGTGTTCAACAATACAATTTTAGGTGTCATTTTCCAATATTTAGTGAAATTAGGGATATTCTTTAATATCATGCGAACGATCACGCTATATAAAAAATTCACTAAGTGAACCCCCCATGCTATAACTAGAAAAAATCCAAACTTCCATCTTTGTACTATTTCCCCAGAAATAAATACTGGAGCATGGTTTGTCCATCCATAGGACCCAACTCCTTTTTCAATAGGCTATCAGCTTCCACATTAAAATTTCTGTAAATATGTTGAAATGATAAAAATAAAAGTCCTTCATCAATGCCCTGATGCTTTCCATTCAATGTTGTAAAACAATAAAATTAGCCTGAGCAAGCCCCGTTGCCCAGTTTATAATAACTTGAAAATATCCAAGAATCTCTAGTGAGGGAAGACCCCAAGCTTTTTCACAATAAACTAAACCCCATAAATCCACCAATTGATCTCTAGTGTTTGTACATTTTCCCATTTTCTTCCAACACTTAAAAATTGAATCCCTTCCATGCTTTAAAACAATTCTAGCACCACATACACCTTTCATCACTGCCCCATCAAGAAAACCAATAGGATGCTCCAACACAATAGAAGGAAAAGAGAAAATTTTGAGATTCCTAGAAGAATATTCTTTGTTCCATTCAGAAAAGGAAGAAATAACATTTGAGCAAATAAAATATAAATTTTGAGTTTGATTATTAAAAATGGCTATGTTTCTAGCCTTCCAAAATTCCCACAGCATGAAACATGGAAGATGTCTAACAAGTTTTTTCCCATCATACCACCACTACAAATTTTCCTCCATCGATTCACCATCCCACATGTGTTCCAAGATAAAATGATTCATCAATAAATACCAAACTTCTTTGAAAAAAACACACTCACTAAAAAGATGACTAACAGATTCAACTTCACTTTACACATAATTCATCTCCTAATACCTACAAAACCTCTCCTCTACAAAACATCCCAGGTCAGAATCTTGCTTTTTAAGCATAACCAAATAAATAATTTGTTTTTTAAAGGAACTGTTCCTTTCCAAAGCCACTACACTACGTCCACCAAATAGTACCAATAATGCTATCTTTCATAACCATAGAATGATAAGCCAACATAGCAGTCACCAATCCCTCCTTTTTAGTATCAAACCAAACTAGCTTCTCAGGATTATCACATAGAGTTATACCTCCTGCATAAAGTTTGGACACATACAAGTTCCATTCCAAAGCATTGTATACACCTAGGACCAAATCCAACGCTTGATCCCATGCTTGCATAATAGTCGGTCCTCCCAAATGAATTAGCTTTAAAACAAACATATTTTTTCGATGAAGGTCAAACAATAGGTTCACCAGACGTATCCCTCCCACACCACCTCCCCCCACACCAGGTTCAAAAAACCAATTAATTCCTCGGATGCATCCAACTCCACCTACCAACACGAATCCCCCCCCAAAACCACTTCTTGAAACACCCAAATCCAAAGATGACTCAAGTGAGACAACCCCACCCAAATCCCTTGAAGCAATAACACAAGCAATACCCCCAAACAAACCCCCAACAATGGAAGTAGAAACCCCAAGTGAACCCACATCAACACCCTCAGGATCCCCACTCGAGGCCAACCTCTCAATACCATCAATAACCTCAATATCTTTTTTAGTGAAATCACTATACACATAATCCATGAAGGGTATCGACTTACCAGAGACTGTAATGGACACTGGTACCACGAGTGATTCATCTGAAGGTAGCGTAATAGTCCCCATCAAACCTAGACTAGAGTAGGGTCGAGAAGGCGCTGAGCAATGAATAAATCTATGACCTTCACCACTACGCCAAGATGGACACTTGTCGCGCAAATGCCTACTCTATCGACAAAAATGGCAACGAAACGACACTTGGAGAAATTCTAAATTTTGGACCTTGGAATGAGGACCCCAAGCTAGCTCCAGTTCCGTAGGAATCCCCTTAGATACATCCATTTCCATAAGGACTTGGCCAGCCTTTTGTCGAAATCATAAAAAAATCCATTGATCCAATGTAATGAAGCGGCCTAGACAATTTGCAATACCCTAGAGAGCCTCCTGAGACCAAAAAGGAAGCAACATGTGAGGGAGGAGAACCCAAAGATGGTGCTTCCGAACCCTAGACTGCTCTGGGTCAAAATTCACCCACCAACGACAAAGAACCAGTGAACCTTGCCCAATGAGCCACCTACACTCCTGAATGGGGATGACATTAGTGTCTTCTAAGAACATAAAAACGAACCAACCATTCGCGAACCTACTCCTTGTAGGCGTGTAATTCATAATAGGTTTCTAAGGGGTTGCAATACATTCTGCCCAACCAACCTTATCCATCCTACAGTGCTCCAGCTGCCCAACTAAATCTTGCGAGCACAACGACGAAACTTTTGCCATAATATTGTCCCCATTAACCACAAAGCACTTACGCTCAAGCATTAGTTTATAAGCCGTCACCTTTCATCATGGGAGCCCCCCTCTGTCACCATCCCCGCAGTCCCATCTGTGCATGCAAGGCCGTGAAAAACGGCGAGCAATACTCTGCAAGCAGCAGATTTATTAACGCGACGGCGGTCGCACTATCCGCCGTCAGATCGCTCTTTGGAACGGATCCGACGGCGGACAGTGCGACCGCCGTCGCATTAAATACTCTGCTGCATGCAGAGTATTGTTAGCTGTGAAAAACGACAGCAAAACGTGACACGACTGTGAAGACAGGGAACAGGTCAGAACCGGAAACACATGATCGGTTCCAAGGTCAACCTCGACAGAGACAAAACCAACAGAACTAAAACTAAAGTCCACTAACTCCCCGAATCCCACCACAGAACACCCACGAGACACCGGTTCCTATTTCTAATATTCAAACCTGTTAACCTTGATAAAAATTAACAGCACATATAAGACAAAAATGAGTTACTCTTGGAAATAAGTTTTAGTCGTGCTAATCTATATTGTGGGGGTCTAAATATATGTTCTTAGAAGTTACCAATATTCAATATAACACATTGAAATATTCAACTTCTTCCCTAAAACTTTGTCTCGTCAGATAATGCAAACATTCCATAAGGTCTTATCTGTACTTAGTATAGATTAATATATGTCTTTTTCCTTTGAAGTTTTCGAACCGTTAACTCACTAAAGCATATGAAGCCATTCCTTCCAAACGGCACAATCATGATAGATTTCCGTTTGCTCCTCGATTTAGACGGTCGGATCTGCCCCTGTGAGGGTGACAGTAGACCAAGTCGGAGTCTCTGACCAAGTCTACACATATTCGAAAGTAAAAGTGGCGTGCAAGAAATTAAGTGTCAATTGCACCAGACATCGCCGAACTCAGAAAGGTAGCTTCCGCGTTGAAAATGTCTCCACGCGGTGGCGGTTGGTTATATATATACACAGCGATTCACAACTTTCATAGAAGTACTGCAGAGTCATCCGTCTACTCTTAATATAGTGCCGGCCATTTCCTTCTATTGTTTCTGTGAATTAGACTAATATTTTAGTTGCTACCTACATACATCAATCGTCATTCAAACAGAGAAAACAGAGCGGTGACCGAGATTCAGAACAATACAGAAATGGCAGTTGCAAGGCTTCTGTTGTTAGTCTCGGCCCTTATTTCACTAATTTTAAGCCTGCAAGGTGTTTATGGTATGCACAACGATGCAATTGATTTCATTATACCTTTGTAAAACTCGTATTGGAATTAACAATATTTCGATTTATAGAGACCTTACTGTTGAATTGATTAATGCTCAGGTGGGTTAGTATGTGAGAAGCTGCCCATGGAAGATTGTGCGTATTCTGTGTCGTCTTCTGGAGCACGTTGTGTGCTTGAGAAGTCCATCTTGAGGAATGGCAATGTGAAGTATCAATGTCAGGTGGGTTAAATTGTTTAAATCATTCTCCATTAATCTATTTTAAAGCCAACTTTACTCTTGATTGATTGGATAAATTATGATATGCAGACATCGGACGTTATAGCGACGAGTAAGAATGAATTGATAGAAACAAAAGAATGCATGAAGTCGTGTGGGGTGGAGACGATGACATTTGGGATGTCTTCCGACAGTCTAGCGGAACGTGGTTTCACAAAGAAGTTATGCTCTCCCCGTTGCTACAACAACTGCCCCAACATCATTGACCTCTATTTCAGTCTTGCTGCAGAGGAAGGTACTAATTATTGCTCATCATTGTCACAAACCCTATTTAATATAATATTGATATAATTAGTATTCATGAATCATACCCCATATATTGGGGCAGGTGTAAAGTAGTATACCCACTGAATATACTACACAATATATAATTGGGGGAATTGAACCTATGAATATGTACATGTATCACTTTTATACATTTATATAGCGAATTAGGGATTTATTTGTTTAATTATGATTTGTGAAGGTGTATATTTGCCCCGACTCTGCGAGGCTCTCAGAAGCGGAAACCGGCGGATGATAAGCGAGGTGGTTATGTTATCTGCTGTTGCTCCTGCAACAATTGGTTTCGGAGACATAATAACAATCTCTCCCACCACGGCTCCATCTCCCGTTTCTTCATAGTTAAGTTTCCTGACGGAGATGGCTGTTTCGGCTACTTACTCTCTGGATTACAGGTGCCATCAAGAACGACCGACCTATATCTCAATCCATTCGTCCACACTACGACGAAGATTTCACATAATTTTCCGTTCTTTTGAAATTTGTCAGTTTGTGATTTATTTTTATCATAAGGGTTAAGGGTTATTTGAAGGGACTTTATGATTTGTTTACATAAAATTGCCCAATCAGGTGTCATTTTTTCATACCAGTTTTTATGCTTATCCTGTAACGGAAGCTCCTATGCTACATAGAGTATTGGCTACAAAATATTTTATCTAATATGATTTTTGGTGGGAATTTTATTTAATTATCAAGTTTTGAATTTTAGGTGTTCGGAGGATTTTTGAGGATGATAGATATTTTTACGAAACAGAGTTATATTTTGATTTTGCCAAATAAAAGATATGGAATCAAAATAGTAAAATTCTGACACATCTTTTCCAATTTCAATATTCGAAATGAATCATTTTATCAATAATTTTATGCATAATAAACCATAGTCATCTAAACATGGTTGTTCTAACACAAATTTGGCTCATTTCAAAATTTCAAATCTCAATAATTAATGAAAGAGCTTGCAACGGCCATGCCCGACTCCATGGATCTAGAAAACCTGATATCAAAGATTAGATCTTCAATAGAGTTGGAGCCACTGATCTGTTGTCGACATGATTGGACGAACCACATTAAAATAGGGAGATTGGTCTCATTGTCCATCATTTTTCTCAAATGGTCCACATAAACATTTTAGATTCGGTTGAGGAACTGAAAAAACCTCCTTTCATCCACGAACGGCATGCATTTCAGGATTCCTTTTTGGGTTTTGCGAACCAACCTCCTTCATCTGATTTTCCTCTTACGATCGGATGCCTGAGCTTGAGTCGAGGCCCGAGTGTTATCCATCATGGATGCCGCGTCCATTTAAATTTGTTATATGTTAATTAATTGATGGTTTAAGGAGCTTATACATATAATCTAGATAATTTTGAGTTTCTACATCAAACTGAGTTTCTAATGGTAGTAGTCTTCTTCTCTATTTTATTAAAGCCATTAAAATTCCAAAAAAATATTATTAAATGGCATTTTACCTGTATTGTGGTTGGTTATAAAGGTAAACTAAAGAGGGCAAAGAATACCTTTCACTTTTTTTCCATCGTAATTTCTCTACTACTTTTCTATGCCTCCTTGGCATCACACAATATTGCTATCCTTTGTGTCTGACTTTGATTAATTTATGTTAAAGATTAACATGAATTAACACAAGTAGTTATAAGACTACATAACAACAAAATTATGGGTCAATACTATAGGTTAAAGAATACCATGGGTCACTAATTCTAGGGAAGGTGACCAAATCAACTAATCAATTAATTAATGGACTATTAACTATAATGAACCATTGAGATTACAATTCTTAACACACCCACTTAATCTCAAGTGGGACAATATTATCAGCACTATCAATGCAAAATAATGTATGTTGGTCTATGTCCTAGCTAGGCTTACATTTCATTTTTATTTTCTTCCTTGATGTGTACTTGGATTGCTTCTTCTCTGTCTTCTGGATCTTGACACTACGTAGATGTTCTTCAACTACCTCTTTAGCTTCTGGAACATACTGCAAGCCGTCTTCTTTTGTTTCAACATGGTACATGATTTTTCTTGCTATCTATTTGACCTGCATACTGAAATTTTTTGTTATAAAAAATATGAATAGATTTAAGCTCTTCTTGGAGAGAATTCACATCTTCGTGTTCATCATCAATGACAACTATTTTATCATTAAATTTATCATTTTGTACCCACTATGCATCCTTCACCGCTTCTTAAAAAAATGTGGGATGACAAGGAAACAACGCATACTGAAGTTGCTCATCTATTATGGGAGTCTGTTGAAATATCCCCCTCAAGCTTTATGTTTTCTGGTTCTTGTTTGTTGGTGGTTCTTCTATGTTGCAATCAACTATTTGTTGCTCATTCTTAGGAATTGTTGCAGCTTCTATGATGCTATCAAATGTCTCTTTCTCAGAGAGACTATCACTCACATCACTGAGTCACACTGAGTACTGCTACATTGACAGGTTTGTCTTCAGTGTCAAACATAATTGGATCAATATTTGCTGCTTCATAAACACGGTCTTTTGGACTATCTTCCTCTTCACTAAAGATGTATCCCATGATTTTTCTGGAGTATAAGCTTGTGCAATGTAATGAAAAATGGAATAATCTATATTGTATTGTATGAGACTTAAGGAAACAACTTTCCTTTTATCTTTCTGGAACTCTGTCAAATCCTTAAATGTTTTTGGATGAATGAGATCCTCTTCAATTACAAATTGCCACAAATCTTGTGACCTTAACAAATTACTTAGTTGTAATGCCCATAAATCATAATTATCTCCATCAAATATTGAACATAATCCTTCTCATATTAACATATTTCTTACCTCTTCACACTCTTATAGCAATGCTTGCTTGTCTAAATAATTTTGAAGACTTAACAACTTAATCAAATTCATTGAAGAATCTACGGCCACCCCGAGCCTACCATGCTATAAATACCATGTGTGCCCTCTAATAAATCATTGTTTATTCGGTCCCTCATGAATCTTAATTTGAGAGTTGTCATGGGCATTCATGCATGCGACACTCAATCTGGGCCATTCGCTCACATATTGAATTAGATAATTAATCTCTACCGTTTGTTAGTGCATCCATACATCCAATGGAATGGACCCCATGAGCGGTTGTCATTTAATCGGAACTTAACCCCGCAAACGATTGCGATTACATCCCATCACCCTTAACTTTTCCGTTGTTGGCAGCAAATATACGATCTATTGTACGCACATGCGAACAATGTAGATTTAACCCATTGTTTCTTACAGATCCACTCTAATGGGTTTCTCCTGCATCCGCCTCTCCATCATTTTCAACAATTCAACCCTACATTCACATAATCCTTTTCGCTCAAACCAATAGCTCAATGCCATAGCTCAAACCAATAATGAAATGCCCATTCCATTTTCGCTCTAGCCATCTTTTCTCGCACTACAACTTTAAATATTGTTTTCATCCTCAACTAACTTACCATCTACTCTATCTCCATACCTTTGACATTAAATATTGTTTTCTTCGTCAACTAACTCATCATCTACTATATATCCATACTTTAGAACAAATTCTCTTATGCTTACACTCGTTTGCAATCTCAACATCCTAGCGCATTCAATTTTCTCTTCATCTTCACTACATATATATCCATGGCCACTACCTTTATCTTGATCATCATCCTTTGCACCATCAATTTTGAAATATGCACATGCACACTTATAAATAAATATATTATTAGGAAAATCAGAGAGAGTAGGAGGGTTCTTATTCCCTTTAGCTTCAATAACTTTCTTATAAACATTTAGAGTTGACTTCTCATCCTCATCCCTGCATGCTACTACAACTATGGTTGCTTGAACACATGTTCTCTTTCCATGCCAACCCATTTATAGTTTCTCCATCCACTTCTCCATTCCCCAAAAATACACAATCTATCATTGGCACAAATTCCATTGCTTGCATGTTAGATGCGAGTCCTTTTCCATCATAATGTAGGTTCTCTATTGTAAAGATCTTCAAATAACCTTCACCTTCACTTTCACCCTCATACTCAACTTTATATTTCTTTGTCATAGTATAGGTACCCTGTTTTATGGCAATTTCATCATCAAGACATTCTTTATCTATTTTTTCAAGTCTTATAACTTGCATCTCTTTATCATCTTAGTCTTACTCTACTCCCATGTATTCTAATTGTGGCCCATGCTCTTTAACATCTTCTCAGTATCCTCTTTCGCTTTAACTTCACATCCACAATGTCTACATAACTTCCTTCCATACTTGTATATATATGGCCAACCAATTCACTAGTTGAAGCATGAGGCTGTAAGAAATATTTTTTAATAAAATCCTCTTAATCTTTTCTAACAACCTCAATGGTTGTTTCCCTTTCTACTTCTCCTATGGTAGCAATATCTTCACCCCCTTTAGGTTATACTTATTTATAACTTGGCTTATAAAGACATTCTTAAATGGAAATCGACTCATACTCCCATTTACTAGATTTTTCTTGTCTTATACAGTCTCTTCCCATTTCCTCCATGGAATTTCTTTAACAATTTCTCTCCTCTTCTAAGATCCTCTTGACTATGTCTTCTTTTTAGAATTTGTCATTTTCCATGCAATTTCAATCTACTTTCGTATGTTCTCTATCATCAACGTCATTTAAATCCTCAATCATATGCCAATGATTCTCTTAGGAGGCCTTGTGTGGTTGGTCGAGGAAAAATTATTAGACCTTGATAGAGCGAAGATTCATTTAGGGAATCATATTCAAGTCTCCTCCTCTGACAATGTATAAAGTTCCAAGGCCACAAAAACAAAAACATACTATCATGGATATCAATACATATTCTTACATGGTTAATGGCCCAAAACGCCTAGAATATTTCTTTATGGCTCAAGGTTTGGGTCTTTTCCCTTTTCCATATCTAGAAACTTGAGACACATACTTAATCTGAAATATGTTGTAATGGGACTAAAAAAACTGTCAAGGATGAAACTTGGGCCTTAGCTCCTAAGGGAAGGTTTTAGGGCTTGAGGGTCATGATCAAGGCCTCAAACCAAAATACTTATCCTCTACTAGAATAAATGTTCTCTATATAGAGATAGTAGGTTTTAATCCCCACATATAGGAATTGGATCTAGATAAGGTAAATGTAGGAAACCTAGGACATAGGCCCTAAACATACACACTTAGGGATAAAGGGATAGGAAGGAGGTTTAAAACCACCACATAGGACCTATATAGGGGATGTTTGGCTTCCAATTTTGTACATATTAAATCTATTATCAGGTTTGATATACATGTATGTATCTTAATGACATATACATAGTTGGGGAAGTATCCAACACCTTAATTAATAAAGAAAGATTATAGGGGTCAAGAGCCATTTATATTGCCTCAAATTACCACACATAACCTCTCTAAGGGATCTAGAGCATCTAAGTGGAAATATGATAGACATTAAGAAGTTTTGACAACTAAGTATGCCTCTTAATAGAAATATGGGAGCCATTAATTTGCTTTTAGATCTAAGTATAACTCTCAATATATTGGAAATAAATAGGATAGAAAATCTCATAGGGCTCAAAGCCCTTGTATGACATCTCATACCTCCACAAAAGAACCTTAATAATATGAGATATTTATCCTCTAAGTGTGGATATGGAGGACACTAAGAGGCCACTATTGAGGCCTCAAAACATCACAAAAACATTTCTCTCTTTCAAAGACTTCAATGTGGATGTTACTAAATTCATGTCCTAGCCCCACTTTGAAGACAAACATATCTTGAATACAAAATCACCACTTAAAGAAAATATCAATTTAAATATTTACAAACCATCAAAGCAACTTATTAATTACTATTGCAATAGTAATATTAAAACAACATAGTGTTTAATTAGAAGCCAAATGTTTTTAATGACATTAGTTCATGTCTCAATCTAATCGTATCCTAACATATTTTCTTAGGAGGAAGGTACTAAGTAACTTTGTTTCTCATTCCATTTACAAGGTTATCAAAAACTTAAATTTATTAATTTTTGTAATTTTATAATTTGTTTTAAATTAATTTGTAGATTAATAATTTCAAAATGTGTTATTTTTATAAAAATGTTTTTAAAATAACTATCAAAATCCTAAATTGACATTAAATTAAGGAAAACTTATAATATTATTTTTATTTATTTATTTTCATAAGATAGAATGAGGGAGTTTCAATTCTAAATTTCATGAATACACAAAACTCACCAATAAATCGGATTTATTACTTTATCAAAAATTTTAAAAATCAATTTTATTTCCTAACTATCATAAAAATAAAAATAAAAAATAACAATACTTCTTTATGTATTGCACAATTTAATAAATCAAAATTGATTTTTATAAACATTAACCCTCACCATAATCACAAATTAATAAAAAATAAAGTCTTTTTAATTAATTTTGAAAGATTAAAATGAAAAAATATTAAATAAGTTTATATTTTTTTAGGTACTTATTTCAAATATTCTGTATGATGCACATACAATTTAATTGATTAATTTTGAAAGGTTAAAATGAATAAATATTTAATAAGTTTATATTTTTTTTGAAATACTTATTTCAAATATTCTGTATGATGCACATAAAATTAGAGAAGAAGAGGAAAATACCAAACATGGAAATATCATGAAAGAATTCTTTGTTGCGATTGGAAGGGGTGTTTTTCTTTTTTTTTACATGGCTCACTTAATTTTTACTTATTTTTAGTCTATTTTATATAATCATTATTAATATATTATGAGTTTTAAATATATTCATCGATTAAATTAAACATGAAAAATCCATTTGAAATTCTAAGAAACCAGTTTTTTTACATCACTATAAATGACACACTCATTTTTTTACTTAATTCTATTCCATTTTATATTATTTATTACTTATTATTATTATATTATAACTCTTAAATATTCATCAAGTAAATAAAAAATGAAAAAATATTCATTCAGAATTCCAAGACACCATTTCTTTTACATCACCATCATAATCAATGAGTTTGATGGTGAATGCATATTTGGCATTCATCGCCTCAGTTCATATTTATTACTCAGCCTGAAAAATGCTGGAAATTTAGGGTAAAACTTGTATACAAAATTTATTACCGAGCCTCCAGACTGCGTCATAGGAATTTTGGGTAAAACCCTATACGAAATTTTTTTGTTTGGAATTTGTGACGAGGGAAAAGCCCAGTAGGGTTTCGAAGCTTTCCTTATCTTTCACGCCAGGAGGTGTGCGTTATATGTTTTTGGCAGGTCTGTATTTCTATTTTTTTTAATCCATTGGCCTATTTATCTTTGTCACAAGTGTGTGTTTAGTTTTATAGTATTTTTAACCTACATTTTTTATTTCTGTTAGTTTCTAGATAGCAAAGATAAAACTACAAACATATCAGGATAAAATTTCATTAAGTAAGTTCTTTCTTCTGATTTTCTTTGTTCCATTACAAGTTTATTTACTGTCAATTTTTATATATGTTACCTTTATTTTAGGGTTAAAGATCAAATACTCAAAATCCCATGTATTGTTGACAGGTGGGAATTAGTGCAGCATTTTGTACTCATGTTAACCAGAGGTTTAATATTATCAGTAAATACCGAGTGAGCTTCTTTTTCAATCTTCTTGCTTTGAAATTTTCCTTCGTATATTTATAACACAGCTGCATATGTGCCTTTTATTTTCCAGTACTCTATGTTTATTTCTTCAACGATGCTCAGAGGGAAATAACAAGTTATGGTGAACCGAGGTATAAGGAGAAGTATATAAAGTATTGGAGGGCCGTTTTTAAAGGTATGCACCACCATAATAAGAGAGGGTTCAGAGTTTCAAATGATTTGTTTACTCTGTTTGCAGCATAGTAATATAGGGTTCAGAGTCTCTACATTCTTTTGATAAAACTATGGATCCTTGATACAGAAGGTCTAAACAAGTCAGCAATTATAATTGGTAAATTACATTATTGCTCTTTTCTGAGTATCTTCAATTTTATTAAGTTCGAGGTAAATTTGCCATTAGTTTCCATTAATGTTCTCTTCATATCGGACAAAGATCATATTAATATCAATATCTTCATTCCGTCTCACATAGCTGCTCTCATGCAATAGCAGTAGTATTGTTCTCCATGTTTTATGGGAAGAGGAGGAAAACTCTTAGCAGGGGTCTTGCTAGTGGGGAGATGGAAAGAGCTATGCTTCCGCGGCGGCAAATAAGCAATTTGCCAATATTTTCCTATGAAGAATTTCGACAGCCTACAAATTCCTTCAACGCTGAAAACGAACATGGGGATGGAGGGTTTGGGCGGGTTTATCTGGGAAAACTTAGTGACGGAGGTACTGTGGCTGTAAAGAGACTTTACGAGGATAACTCTCGGAATAGTTCCTCAAGCACGTGCAGATATTCTATCGGGTTGTGTGGGTGCTGACCAGAGAGAAAGAACAAACCCACTAGAAATCCCAAGAGTTGGGCTTAGATCGTGAGGTTTTGTTCGTGAACATGCAAAAATAAGAAAGAGTTGTGGAGGGACATCAATACCTAAAGACCAAGGCAGCTAAGGTGAGACCGAATGAGAATGATTTACATTACTTCCAAAAATTTTGGAGCATGAACAGATGACCGATAAGTTGTGGACTTCCAAATTTTGGATCATGAGCAAGTGACCGATAAGTTGTCAACTTTCATCTGGCAACTGGTTAATGGTAGATGCAGAGTTTGCTCCCATTGCTACAAGGAAATTAATTTACATCATGTTAAGAGAAAAATATCATAATAGTAAATATTATTTAGATTAGATGCCCATAAATAAAGCATCATTGATAGCTTTTGGCTTCATTTGAGTGAGGAAGTTTGCACACAGTCGAAATTAATTTACATCATGTTAAGAGAAAAATATCATAATAGTAAATATTATTTAGATTAGATGCCCATAAATAAAACATCATTGATAGCTTTTGGCTTCATTTGAGTGAGGAAGTTTGCACACAGTCAAGAAGAAACTAGCAGCCTTTTTTTATTTTATTTTTATTTTTTTAAGTTAATTTGCAATACATGGGTTTGGATATTCGGACTTACAGTTGATAATTTTGGGTTATGGGTGGGTCTGAGAAATTGTGGAATGTATCATTTATGTTTATGTGTTGGCAATATATCCAATAATTATACTCATCATTGTTATTGGAATCTGTGTATACACATCATTATTGGCATATATATATATATATATATATATTTACAACATATCCAATAATTATGTTCATCTTTGGAATCTGTGTATACACATTATTATTGGCATCTTTTTTATAAAAAAATTATATATATATTTGATATTTTTTAAATTTCTTAAAGAAAATATCTTTTAATCATTTACATATTGTAGAATTTGATAATTTACAGTTTTGTAGAGTTTGACCTTTAGATCAATTTATCATATACTTGATCAGTTGATTATATATGTAGAGGTTTTTGCCTTTTACTTGTCATTTGTAGCTTATATATGAGAAATTAGACAGATTGTATTTTATTTAAGTTTATTTGAACTTCTTATAGTCTAGACAGTGATCCTTTTCTAGAATCTTGAAAAATGTGCAATATACTTGAATTTGAATTTCAGTTTTTGGAGTAAAAATATTGAATTTTAGTTTTTGAAATACTGATATGAGGGTTTTTTCAAGAAAAAATGAACAAAAAGGTGTAATTCTTTTTTAATACAAAACTTTAGTTATATAACAAACAAAGGTCTTTTTTTCAAAGTATTTTAATTTTTGTATATTTAATTTAGTACAATGCTTTCTTGCTAATATAACTATGGCTGGTTAAAAACAATTTAAACTATTAAAAATGTTTAATACATCTTTTAAAGTATTTTATATATAATGTTATTTATATTTTTTCAACATATATTATTTTATGGTGCTTTGCACCATATACAAATACAAGCTTGTATATATTAAATAATAATAATAATGATAATAATATTTTATGTTTTGAACAAAAAAGTTTTAATTTATGTTGAATTGGTTTTGGTGTCTAGCACCACAAAATCTTAATCCATTTAAGATTTGTTTTGGTGGTTTGCACCATACACCATGAAATGCCACAAATCCATTTAACACCATAATAAACCTTTTTACAAGCATTGCTTTTGCACCACTATTTGACAATTGATGATTTCCCAAAAACTTTACAAATAGTGGTGCTAATGTGAGGCTAAAATGCTATTTTTCTTGTAGTGTTGGAAAGGCTGAGCTATAGTTAACCTCGCACACATTGCTGAATCTTGAACTTATAAAATATAAATATCCCATTAAATTAAAAAAGAATCATGTTATATATTAAAAATATCTCACAAACGAGCACATGAAAGGATCATTTGTATAACATATTGTATGTGAATTGGTTAAGTTGTGGTTTGTGAATAATTGTGAGCGATTGTTGTTAAAGTGATTTAGGTTTAATTAAGTTTTGTAAATATGTATTTTTTAAATGTACATAGTTTGATGTTTAAAAAATCGAAATGATAAAGTTTTTATGGAGATGATACAATATTTTTTATTTTTTAAATGTATATAGTTTGATGTTTAAAAGATTGAAATGATAAGTTTTATGGAGATGATAGAATATTATTTATTTTTTTACATGGTGGGAAACATTTATGGCATAATGATATGACATGGTTGAATTGAATTTTGTATCATTGTAACTACATTTATAATAATTGCTCAATTATTAAATGTAAGACTTTTCATCTTAGAATAAAATAAGTTTATTTTCTAAATAAATGGTTGTGACGAGTATTAATTTGCACACTCACAATGATTATAATCATGATTATTTTCTTCATTAAGCTAATTAAAACATAGAGATGTGATGTTTATTCCTTCCTATTTTGTTTTGCTAAAGACTTCCAATAAACATCAAAGGAACAGGGTGAGGTGAAGGCATCTTAACCATAAAATAATACATCATCACTTATTGCACCTAGAGGACTCGAAAATGGGCTCCCAAATCTATATCACCAACATTACAAGATTAACATTGTAGGCAATTATTTCCACCATCAAATACATAACAAGTTCATCGATGGTTCATTAAGATTCTCAATCCTACATGTTCTATGAAGTTAAGTTTATTATGCCTACATTGTTTGATTGGTGCTCGAGGTTACTATAGAACATGAAGGAACAACTGAAAATTTGCAAAATGGAAAATCTCAAGAACTTTGTGTACATAATGATACTAGTATCATAATTCATAAAGAGACATTCACCGATGTTCCCCAATTCCCTCTCCCTCTTCCAAAGGCACGGCATCCTAAGATGACTCGACGAGGAGATATGATGTACCTTCTAGGAGGTGGACAATTATTTATTTCCTTTGATAATGATTTCCTATAGTGTTGGAGGCGATAAATTCTAATCATCGAGGAATTCCCATATGCTAGCATGGATATTACCAAAATTATTTAGATCTAGCACTCTCTCTTGACACATAGTGGGAACACATTGGTACGAAAAGTTTTTAAGTTTTTTAAAATATATGAATTTTGTGTTTTTTTTTATAATATTTAAAAGAAATGGGTATAATTTTTTTTAGTATGTAATAATATTAACAAAAATTTCAATAATGCAAATATAGGCCTCGTACCACCATTATGTCACCCATAGTTTTGGCGACAAGTAGCTCAGCTCAAGGAGGGGCCTAAGAGGACACTTGACTTTACAGAGATTAATCTTGAGGGTCTAACCCTTGGAATGCCTACTACATGGATTAAATACCTCTCAGAGGAAATGCACAGGAAAGTGGTATGAGTACCACATGCATGGATTTGTCTCTTTTGTACAGTTCCCACTATAGTATTATCCTATTGGGAGTACACTATTATACCATGTTCTTGATATGGTTCATATATATATTTGTATTTTCCATCCTAATTGAGACACTACTAGACCACATGCTTGATATGGTTCAAATATATATTTTGTATTCTCTGTTGTATATGTGCATCATCGAGAGATACGATTCCCAGTTTTGTATAATACCTCAAATTTTTATAATTGATAGAAATTTTATAATAATGTTTTTTTTTGACAAACTTTATATAAAAATATACATTCTCTCTTTTACTTACATATGATTCATTATAAATTGAAAAATGTGAATCCAATAAATTGTTAGATAAAACATAATATATAGAACTAAATGTGAATATATGTATTAAATTCAAAATGTTGTTCTAGAAGTCATACCGAGAATTTTTTCATATAAAGTAGGATCATGAACTTAGTAAATACCATTGAGGTGTGACACTCCTAATTGTGAGTCTAGGTGGACTTTGAAATTTTAGATTTTATGAGAGATTTCATCCATTAGTAATTCAATAATGTTGCTATATTTAACAATGTTATTATTCATCATACTAAGACATAATCCTCTCGAAATCATAAGATGGATTGTAGGAGAATAAATCACCTAAGAAGTGAAAGAAATATGTCGAGTGTGATGTCTAGTACCTTTCCTGAAACTCATGAACAGAGGTGCTTCTGATGAGATTTGTCAATAGATCACAAACCATGATAAGCAATGGCAAAAAAAATCCAAAAATATAGAAGGAAAGTAATATATGTCACTTATAATGCAACAAGTCAAGGTATTTCCCAAACATTTCCACCTAGGTGTAATACCTATTAAGATAGATACCAGTTCTAGGACCTATTAAGGACTTTCCCTTCATAATATTCTATCTCTAAGGTCTCTTTTCTCGAAAATCACCTCACCATGTAATGACTAAGACACACTTAGTTATTTTTTTCCACCCAAATTCATCATTGTCATAGATGAGTACCATATATCCTTCATATGAAATAGGAATATTAATCAAATTATCATACTGAGCCTTGATGCACTTTTTATGCACTTCCTTTGCAGTATCTACATCTCTTTTATGTTCATCTAATTGTTCCAAGTATACTACGCGTTTTTCTTAACGGGTAGTGTCAAGTAAGTGTCAAGAAGGAGTTTGATGGCTAGCTTGAGATATTAGATTTCAAATTTAATGGGTAACATAGTTTCAACTCCATGTACAAGATAGAACAAGGTTAATTGTGTGGTAACTTCTTGACTATATTCTGGTGTGCCCAAAGTGTTGGATATAGATTTATGTGCCAATTTTTTTTCTCCTACAAAATGTCCATTGCAACATGATTTTCAAGGACTTGTTGACATCCTTTACCTGTCCATTTTCTTATGGATAGTACAGTGAGGAGAAATCCTACCAGAATCTAAAATTGGTTGTTAGTTTAATCATCATTTTATTTTGAAAGTGACTCACATTATTGATGACAATATCTTTAGGAATACAGAATCTAGCAATGATTTGATTGAATATTAAGTGTGCAATTATTTTCGTGTCATAAAAAAAAGTAGGCATTTATTTAGACCACTTTTTAAAAGTAGTCCATGGCCATAATGATGTACTTATGATATTTTTTTATGTTGGGTTACATGTTGTGTAATCCACCCCTCAGTTTGTGAAGGGTCCAACAATGATGATGGGTCAATACAGTGAATAAGGATGTGCATGCATTTTCTTGATGAGCATTTCACATGGGTGGCACTTGTTTACTGCCATGATGCAATGTTTAAATATAGAAGGGCATAGTATTTTTGGGTTGTTTCTTACCAATAACTCAGTTCCAAATTATCCTTTGTGGAAATCATTCATCACCTTCTCGAATTATTCGTGAGCTAGACATACTCTAAGGATTGAATCAACCCCTTGACGATATAATGTGTCACTAATAAAAGTATGATTCTTTGCATGAAAACAAACCTACGTCTCCAATGTTCACGAGAAAATTGAGATGGGACCCCCTTTCTTTAGAGGTACACTAGGATATTTTTCCATACAAGGGATGATTTGAGTCGACGAGAAAGATATGTTTTTCAAGTAATGATTCTTTTTCAAATGGTTCCTCATCTTTTCTTGGGCGTTTTGACATAGCCTCAAAAATTTCCAAGGACTTTTTCGATTTGGATAACGTGAATTCTAGGTCAAACTCCCATAGAATTACAATGCATTTATTATATTTTCCTCCAATCATTATAGTTCATGTTAGAATAATATAGGCGCAGAGTCTTTGGAAAACATGAATATATTCCAACGCTATCTTCTCAACATGCGAGTACATAAAATTGGTATTTGCCAAGTTCTTGCTCAAATAGTAAATTACATGCTCCTGATGCAATTCATCCTCTTGAACCAAAACCATACCAATGGTTGATTCAAATTCCACTCAGTACAATATAAAGTATTTACTATATTTTGGAGCACATACTAGAGTGGTGGACATTAATGCCATTCTCCACATGTCAAATAATCATTAAGCATGATCATCCCAAATAAAAGGGACCTTTTTGTTAAAAGGTGCATTAATCCTTTTAATACTTTAGCATGTCTATCAATCAAGCGATGCAAGAAATAATCTTCACCTTGAAGGATTTTCAGTTGATGTTTATTTTTTGAGGTAGGAAACTATCACCTCAACCTTAAATGGATTCACCAGAATCCCATGCTTGGATACAATAAAACCAAGTAATCGTCTTGATATGAAACAAGATATGAATCTATGAGTATTCAAGTGAATCCTATAGTAGCATACTCTATCAAAAACTACCGTGAAGTGTTTAGGGTGATTATTCGTCTTTTTGGACCGAGTCGATAAGTCAACCAGGTAATCCTCAGTGAGTATTTTGATGTCATGACATGATATGACATGGCTCTCTGAAAAGTAGCTCCAACATTCTTTAGATTAAAATGAATTTCCTATAAGAAAAAGTACCTTAAGGAAATATAAATGTGGTCAAGTATGTTGTTCTTTAAGTTGAATTTGAATCTGGTTATAATTTGAAAACTCATCCATAAATGAGAAAATATAATTCCTTGCACATTTATCAATTGTTTGGTCAATAAATGGGGTAGGATAGTTTATTTTGGATAAGCTAGGTTCAGGTCCCTAAAGTCAGTACAAAATATAATATGTATTTTCTTCTTATCGATGGGAACCAAGTTAAATTCCCATTCAGTCAAGGGAGTTGGATAGATAAAACTCGCATGAAGAGTTTTCTCTGCCTTTGATTTAATGTCAAAATCATCTAATGGATTAAATCATTGCATATTTTGTTGAATATGTTTCACATTAGGGTATATCTTAATGTCATGTTCAAAAATACTTGGATCGATCATAGCCTCTCTTCATAGGACTTGGAAAATATGTCATGATACTCCTTGAATAGTGCAACATAGGTTTAAACTTCCTCGGGGGAACAATCTTCACCTATGAAGATGTTCAAGACGAAAATGGGAGTTGCAGAAATATCAAGTAGGATATCTTTAGATATGTTTATCGAAAACCCTTTCGCATATATCTCATATGTTGTGAGGGGACTATTGAGCATTTGTTGGCATTGATGTCAACATGGATGTGATAATGTAGCATTATTGATCTCAACAGTGATGATGTCATGGGGTCGTCACTTATTGAAACCATGCCATGACACGTTCGTTTGTGGCATATGAATCACTACCCCTAATTTCAATAAATATTGGAAAATACCTCCCAAAATCATTTTTCTAATCCCCTCCCAATATGCCTTCCAAATTTAAAAAAACCCCTATTTTCACTATATATTTCATGTATACATTTTTTAATTTATATTTTTTATACCCCATTATATTTCTAGCTAGTATATTGACATGATACCCTACATGCATTCTACAATGCACCTTTCTTCTTTCGATGTATATTGTGGATGCACATTACTTCACCCACAATGATCAACATAACAGAGATCACATTCCTTTCATAATAACTAAATAGAAATTCTTTCATAGGTTTGCAAAGTTTAAACATAAACTCCAAGGTTGCATGGATCTATGGCTACAGGGATACATTGAGTAAGAGTGCAGTGAGTACACAACATGAACCCCAACAATGGGGAATGCAAGTACAAAAGTATAGCTATATCCTAATACCACATATAAATAAATGTATAAAATAAGATAGAAATGCATTTCATAAAGGGGACTTTCAAGTTTTAAATAAGACTCTAAAGTTTTAATTTCAAATTTTAATATTCAAAAAACAAAATAGTAGTAGTTGCTCAATTACAATTTACTATTTATTACAATTACTAATATTACAGATTAGCATTTAAAAATACATAAAATTCTATAAAACATATCTAAATTTGTAAAAACATATCATTCTCAAACTTTTAATCACTCCAATACAATATAAATGTGGGTTAAAAATATAGAAACATACCAAATGTGAGGATAGAAATGAATAGTTGCATAATCAATTTCTTTGATTTGGTTATTGGTGATGAAATATGTCCCCACAGATAAGCTTGGATGGATCTTGGTTTTTAATTCTTCATAAAATCCTTCCAAACCAGCCTCCAGAAGATGGTTTCCATCAATGGATTTCACATGGCTAGTCATATCCTCAATCCACCCCAGTTTGATCATCACATCCAGAGAACTACCATGTGTACTCATAATGCTCACACACAATCATTACCAAAATAATTAACTACTAGAAAGAAAAATAATAAAGAGAACCCTAGAAAACTATCAATATAGTGTCAATATACAAGATCTGATAACTATGTTGTTCAACAATAGAAACAAGACCTTAAACACAACATCCTTGTTTGAATCTCTAGTTACAATTGTTTTCCATTTTCCAATTCTAATTCAAAGATACAAGGTGTTAGCTAACCTGGATGGTCCTCCACAAGGATGACCTTGACAATGGCTCATTCGTGAGCTCGCATGCAAATATTTTAGGGTCATCCCTGTAGGCTGTTCCAATGATGTTTTTCACACTAGTCAAAAAATTCTGCAAGAAAATGCATTTCCCAATGAATATTTGAATAGATTTTGTATGTATATGTATTGCATGCAAATTGGTCTATGTATGTTTATATGCATAATGAAAGAAACTTGAGCATATAATGAAACAAAAACAAACATTTATAGAGTTAGTTACTTTAACATGGTTCTTATAGTATCTTTTTACAGTGGGATTGGTGAAGAAATCATCAACATTGTTGAGATTCTGGCCAGAATTGCGAGCCGATTGTACATATTGAGTATTTCCTCCAAAGTTCTCATAATTATTTTCTAGACTAAGTATGAGTCTGAGACCATACTTGTGGGATTCAGAGACCACAAAGTCTAGAGCTTGAAGCAAAAAAACCCCAAAAATTAGAAGATAAACAAACATGAGTAAACCATGAGTATAGGATCACTTTTGATGGACCCTGCTACCCCAAAAAAGAAATACCTGAAAAATGTGATGATCACATCATCATCACGTTTTTTCAGGTATTTCTTGCTTTTGGGGTAGCAGGGTCCGAAAAACATATGCAGAGTGGGTACCCGTTGGATGTGGAATTTAATTGCGCATCCAATGAGCTCTTTCGATCAAAATTTGAGTAAACACAGGGGGAGATATGTCGAAAATACGAACAAAAAAGTAGTTTTTTTCTTTTCTTCCTCCAAAATTAATAAATATTATTTTATTATTTTAACTATTGTGTTATTATTTTCCATAGGAGAACCATTTTGAGTTGAAATTTCCTCTAATGAGATATTTTATATTATTATTTTAAATATTTTTGACAGAAATTCAAAAATAAAATAAATGTAATTAATTATTCATTTATTAATAAATGATAATGAACGGGACATAAATTAAATAATTGTTGAAGAGTGTGTGCTGACCTGCCTGAGGAAAAGACAAGTGGTTGTAGCTGTCGACTGAGAACTCAAGGTTTAGGAGGAATCTTCCCCAAAATCAAGTCACAACTCTTTGTTGAGTGCTAAAGAGAAGGAGGCTCATAAATGACCAATTCCCAGGAAAAATACTATATAATAGTATGTCCATTAGCAAACACGAGGCTAGCATTGGACAAGGATTGAATATGATAATGTAAGAGATGACACATTAAGTGGATTTTTCTCTTGTGGTTCAACAAACAAGCTCGGGGGTTCTGGAGCAAGTGATTTGGCTGCTCTGGGAGTTGGTTGGGAGGAATAACTATCCCATTTATTTTTTCCTAGCAGTGGTGACGGTTTCTTATTCTTTTGTTTATTATTAAATCTAGTTATAATAGGATGTGTATTTTAACATGAATTGCAGCTATATTCTTTAGGAAGAAATGTTTTATGCATATGTATAGAACAAACATCTACGTTTCTATATTTTAATCATGTATGTACAATGTTAGATTAATTATTTATGAATCTCAGATCGGGAATCCATACCCGAATCAAAGATTGTTAGTAATGGGTACTATTTATTAGATTTTTATCATTTAAGCAATATGATCTGGGATCTTATCTAAGAGAATAACATGCACAGAAATAATCACAAGAGATAAGAGATGCAAAGAGTTTTCCTTGGGGAAACCATGAAGGAGAAAACCCTACAACTTCCTCAGAGATAGAATGAGCACCAATGGCATAAGTAAAACCCAAAGACTGAAAGATGATCTTCGGCAACTGTTATCTCTCTCACTTGTCCGAGCTCCTCTTCTCTCGCTCAGGTGCTATATTTGAGTGAGTGTGTGTGTTTCAAATAGAGGGACTTGATCTCTATTTATACTAGTTTTCCACTTGACAATTACTTACCAGGGTCGTCTTCACTAGGAGAGTGTAATAACCCTAGTACCCCTGAACTGTGGGGACTATTTCCTTGGCTTACAACAGGGGGTTCACCTCTATGACTTTCCATGAATTTATTATATTAATGATTCTCCCTATAGGAACATCGGGGTACAATGAAATACAATATAAGATATACAACTGATACATTCTAAAGTTACAAATACATCAACACTACCTCTTAACTAGGGAGGTTTTCTCTTGACATAGTTCATCAGCACAAGTCTTCGTCTCTGGATCATCATCATCATCACTGCTCCCGCTATCTCGAGAGAATGGTGCTATATCTCAATTCTACCAGTCATAGGAAGTTCTACAGATCCATCCCTTTTTCATGTTGGTTGTAGGCCTAGCCTCCATGTAGGTCTTCATCTTCTGCAACACTTATATCTGACCATGGGAGGAACAAATACCACAACCATGTTATAAAGGATCTTCTCTTACATCTGACCATGTGGGAAACACATCCCATAACCATGTCAGAAGGGCTCTACATTTACATCTGGCCATGTGGGGAACACATCCCGCAACCATGTCAGAAGGGCTATGCACTTACATCTGGCCATGTGGGGAACACATCCCACAACCATGTCAGAAGGGATCTGCACTTACATCTGACCATGTGGGGAACACATCGCGCAACCATGCCAAAAGTGATCTACACTTACATCTGACCATGTGGGGAACACATCACACAAGCATGTCAGAAGGGATTTGCCCTTACATCTGACCATGTGGAGAACACATCCCACAACCATGTCAGAAGGGATATGCACTTACATTTGACCATGTGGGGAACACATCATACAACCATGTTAGAAGGGAACACAGACACATCACTTCCCCTTGGAAGGAACCTCGATCTGGAGAACATCAAGATTCTCTCTGAAGTATTCAAACTTCACTCTGGCTAATGGCTTGGTCAACACATCAACTAGATCATCATCTGTCGTAACATACTGGAGCTTCACTGATCCTCTCGGCACCATATCCCTAATATAGTGATATTTTATTGTGATATGCTTTGACTTGTCATGGAACATAGGGTTCTCTGATAACATCACACAACTCTGGTTTTCACAATATATACAAGTAGCATCCAACTGGATATCAAATAAATCAGATAGTAGCTTCCCTAGCCACACTGCCTCACAACTAGCCGAACAAGCTGTGACATACTCTAGCTCGAATGCACTCAGTGCCAGATAGGATTGCTTCCTACTAAACTAAGAGATCACACCCGATCACATACTGAAGCTGCACCTCGAAGTGTTCTTCCTATCAATGGCACTGCCTTACCAATCCAAATCCACATAACCTTCTAGGTTAATCTTTTGATTTGCCTCATACTTGAGCCCATAATCAACTATACCCTTCAGGTACCTCAGAATATGCTTTGCAGCAATCAGGTGAACATGTCTCAGATCTGTCAGGAACTGGCTCATTTTTTTCATAGCAAAGCAAATATCTAGTCTTGTATTTGTTAGGTACATCAAGGACCCAATCATCTGACGATACATTGTAGCATCAACTAACTCTAATGAAGCATCACTCAATAGCTTCAGGTTCGATTCCATAGGTATGGCCATGGCCTTGCAATACATCATCCCAAACCTCTTCAAGATCTCTACTGTATACTTCCCTTATCCCAAGGATATTCCATCTACATTCTGCCACACCTCCATGCCTAGAAAGTAGTGCATCATAGCCAAGTCCTTTATGTCAAACTCGAAAGTAAGTCTCCTTCTTGCATCTCTAATAAGTTTGTCTTTTCCTGTCAGGAATAGGTCATTGACATATAATAGGAGCATCACTAGTATTCTGCCTTCAACCTTGAAGCAAAGGTTTGAATCATCTTTACTATCAGTAAACCCTAGAGCCATCAGTAAGTTGTCCATCCTATCATACCATGTTGTGCCTAAGGATCTTCTGTAGCCACTCCCTCTGAAGTGGAGCATCATTCTCCCTCTGCATTTCATACTCTATGTATTTAAACATTCTGTACTGGAGTGACAAGTAGCTTCCTCTGCTACTAATATTCTATGAATCCACCTAGGGTCACTGGATACCAAGATCCTCTATCTTGCACCTTTTCAAAATTTCTTCTCACACCCATATGTGAACTTGTCATCCTCTATAGGTTTTCATCTTCAACCTTGTAGAAAAGGTTAATATCTTCATTACTCTAGGTGATCTCCAATATTCTCATTTATGTGTTCGCCCATGGGTGCCTTCTGAGCTCGTACAAAGCCTTCTTTAATTTGCTCACATTAGTCTGACTGTCATGTTGCTTGACTTCCAGTGGCTACAATAGTCTCTTCATAGTCTATGCCTTCTTTCTGTGAGAAGCCTCGTGTTACGAATCTTGCCTTGTATCTCGTGATGTTGTCATCTACTGCATGGTGGATCTTGTAGATCCATATGGAAGATACTATGGACTTCCCTTCAGGTATTTGATATTGCATTCTAGTTATCATTCTTTATTTTGGATTTATTTCTTGAACTATCGTCACTTGTTATTTGAAACAAGTCTCATTCTTCTTTTCTTGTAGGCAATTGTACGTGATCTTTCATACAAATTAGATGCATTAGTTGTATGGTGAGAAACATTTAGTAAGGCATATTCATAATGGAAAAATCTAATGCATCAATATATAATCATGCAACTATTTTATCCAATACAACATTCATGCATATCTCACGGAAACTTTCTAGATGCCTTCCATCTCTACCATGACATCATTGAGATTGTGCACTAATCTAATATGTCAGCAAAGAGGTTTCATTCTAGATAAGCAACAATGGAGAGTTGTATAGCACCATGAACTACTTACCCATCACATGCATATTAGTAGTATACTATCATTAATGAAAACATTCTATCATGCATAACACATTAGTTGAATATAAACAAATGCATAACCAAATAATATCATGAAATGACAATTGAATACTTATCTTTTATTCGTTTCGTGGGTAGAATTCTTCTTGAGCCTTTTGTTTCATCATCTTCTTCATTCATGACATCATCATTTCTTATCTATATGCTAAGATGGATAAGATGTTTTCAAGAATTGACTTCTTCATATTCCTCATCGCTTGAGGGATATTCTTTGAATCATGAGCGCTTGATCTTCAGTTGCTCCCATCTTCTCTTCTCTTCTTATGAGTTGAACTTCTTCTTTGTGCACTCTTCCCAGAGTTTGCTGAAAGTAATAAATTCCTTCTAGCACAAATTACTTGAATGAGTGAATCCCATGATCCTAGGAGGCCATTCAAGGTGGTTATCACAATTTATTCATTCTCTACATCCACTGCTTCAAGTTGTTCTTTGATTTGAGAGACCCTTGTAAAGTATAACTGTATGGTTTCTGCATTTTGGTTCTTTACATTCTTCAACTGGTTTCTCAAAGTCATCTTCTGATTTATGTTCTTCCCTTCAAATAGCTTGGTCAAGGAATCAAACATCTCTTTAGGTGTATTTAGGGAAGACATTTGTGGTATAAGGTGATCCTTGATTGAATCAGCAATTATCCTCTTGGCCTTGACCAATTTCTTCTTCTGTAAGGTTTTAGCCTCATCTCGCTGTGGAACTGGAACCTCTCCACTTATGTGGGTGCCCAATTCATTTTATTCAAGAACCATTGAAATCCTATACTTCCATGCTTGGAATTTTTTATCTTCACCAAGCTTGTCATCAAGCTGGTGTGTTAGGTCATTTTGAAATGAGAACCTCAAATGCAAATAGCAAAAGACTAGATCTTACCAATTTGAGGTGTCCGTCCTGGTTCTGAATCTGATTGATCTAGGGTTTGTCAAAGAAACCCTAATTTTTGAAACTTGGAATCTTTGAGATATGATTTGATAGAAATATGTGCCTCCTAAAGGTGATCTGAGATGCATACCCATTTTCCCAAAACTGTGATTAGAATTGCAAAATATATGATGCCCTAGTTTTCTTCAATTTCTTCTATAGGATTTCTTGATATTGTTTCTGCAATATATCCTAAATTACTAATCCACTTTATTTAAAACTTCACACTGAGGTAGACTTAGTTTTTATCGTTCCAACACCATAGGTTTGAACAGAATTGGTTTCACCAATTGGGACTTACGAGAGTCTTCCCAAGGTGACTTATTTCAGGACTGTTTAGCATAGTGAACTTGTACAGACATCCATGTGTCATTTTTTCACCTTAGGGTTCTGAAACTTTTACCACAAAAATTACAGTCTGTTTCCTATCTGGAACATCTTGTGAAATTTCATATGGACCTTTGTATCCCAAGATATAGCAATTTTCCCTAGGTGTCATGTTTAGGGATGAATCCTGCGAGAGGCTGGAAGCCTGATTTGGAGGAATCATATATCCTAAAATATATAGAATCTGATCCTGAAAATTTTACATGAGGAACATCAAGAATTTATATTATACATGTAAATGTTTTGAATCTTGAGCCTCTCCAACCTAGAGATATAGTGAATTCACCAAAATGACTAGTTTTAGTCTTTTAGGGTTTTATGGTCTGGGGTCAAATTAGGATTTGACTTTCCCAAAGTTTTACCAACCAAAAATGTTGATCTTGGTCTCTAAATTTAAATTTTGATGAGGAGAGAAATCCTATGTTGGGTTTACTCAAAAATACCACTTCTGTAAAAATCCCTAATTTCCCACTGTAGTGGTAGGTAAAAAATTGAAAATGCTTAGAATCAGATTCTTCTTTGACAAAGAGATGTGCCCTTTAATGGAGAGTCAACCTAGCCTCCTTTTTCTGATGATCTATGGAGAGAGACCCAAAAAGTAAGAATCCCTAGCTTCTACAACTGCACAGTGTCTTCTTCTGATGTTAGCTCTTCTACCATGTTAGATTTTTATCAATTAAGCAATATGATCTAGGATATTATCTAAGATAATAACATGCACAAAATTAATCACAAGAGACAAGAGACACAAATATTTTTCCTCAGGGAAAGCATAAAGAAGAAAACCCCACAACTTCCTCAAAGATATAATGAGCACCAATGGAAAAAGTAAAACCCAAAGACAAACACATGATCTCTGATAGTTGTTCTCTCTCTCACTTGTGCGATCTCCTCTTATCTTACTCATGCACCATACTTGAGTGAGTGTGTGTGTTTCAAATATAGAGACACACTCTCTATTTATACTAGTTTTCCACTTGACAATTACTTACCAGGGCCAACTTCACTAGGAGAGTCTAATAAGCCTAGTACCCCTCAATTGTGGGGACTATTTCCCTGACTTACAACGAAGGGTTAACCTATATGACTTTACATGACTTTATTATATTAATGATTCTCCCGATAGGAAAATCAGGGTACAATGAAATACAATATAAGATATGCAAGTGAATACATTCCGAAGTTACAAATACATCAACACTATTGTCATATTTAGTAAATTATAAGCATAATCATTTTTATTCTTGTTCCGGTTTTTATTCTTGTTCTATACACTAGCTTCTTATAATTTATTTAATGTCTGTAAATTATTCTCATCAAAGACATTCTCACTAGGTTAATCCAAGGGATACAAACTAGTAGTTTAAACAAATCAACTTTGATTATAGAATCTGGTCAAGAGCTGAAAGGCCTTAGAAATTTTAATATATATATTAAATACATCCTATTAAAAGAACTCTGTTATGAATCCAAATCTTATAGATTTAGAATAATGGATTGGGATCAATTGATTTGATTTAAATATTTAAGAATAATCTACTTATGAAAACTATAAATATAGATATGCAATACAACCAGTTATGATATTCATAACGTATTCAACAAATCAATAAAGGATCTGTGAATATGCTATTAAATATTACACTATTAGTCAACATTATAACCAATGCTACAATTTTCTAATTAAAACACCTAGATATCCTCTTAAACAACAAATCTTTCCAAAACCAACGCATGGGAATAAGTCCATCCCAGATGGAAACTGAGTGTCTCTAGACATAAACATTCAGGTCTAAAAGGGATTCTCACCAAAAATGCTTACAATTACTTCATAACCACGATTTCAATTTTTGAATAGAGGACTACAGATTTATTTTCAAAGATCTCAAAGACCCTATGGCCATAGCAAGAATCACAACTTTAAATCATATCAAATATCAAAAATATGATGCACAACAATATGGTTGTAAGACCATTCAATGGAATCCATGATCGTTTAAAAACAAACTACAAGCTCTTAACCAATAAACATCTAAGTGAGGAAAGACTGTTTGCGGAAGCCTAATTCAAAAAAGTTAAAATACAACCAACAATATGCAATCCGCAATTATGGAAGGTTAAATGCAGAAGGTAACTTTTGAAAAAGTTAAAATACAACCCACAATCCGTAATCCGCAATTGCAGAAGGTTAAATGTGGAAGGTTATTTTCAAAAAAATTAAAATACAACCCGCAATTAGAAATCCGTAATTATGGAAGGTTAAATGTGGAAGGTTACTTTCAAAAAAGTTAAAAGACAACCTGGAATTTGCAATCTGCAATTACGGAAGGATAAATGCGAAAGGATTTTCAAAAAAGTTCAAAGGAAACCCACAATTGTGGAAGGATAAATGTGAAAGGTTAATTTAAAAAAATGGAAAGGAAACCCGCAATCCGCAATCCACAATTAAAGAAGGATCATTGTGAGGGTTTTTTCTTGAATGATCATTGAAGAAGGTTATTGGTGGAATGATCATTGAGGTAAGATAAATTTTGGAAGGATCATTCGAGAAGGGTCTTTGTGCAAGGATGTTTGTGGAATGATCATTGTGGAAAGATCATTGTGGAAAGACTAATAAACTTAGAAGTTCAAGAATGAACAAATAAATGAATTGGAGCCTAATTTTTCACATCCAGGTTCAAGGGTTAAGGAAAAGTTCAACGAACAAGTAAAGTAAAAAATGAATAATGAAGCTTAAAAATTTTAATAACGCCATGTTACAGTTAATTGGAGAACAAGATAATTTAATACAAAACATCACCTAGAGGTTGAAGAAAATCTCACATGATATTATTCCCTTAGAAAACATCTACATTGCACAACCGCTCATGTAGGAGTAAAGTATGGTTTAGTAACAAAACAAAAACTATAGCAGATGTTTTTAGCAGCATATAAGGACTTTAACGATATATATATATGTTAGTTTTTTAACATTAAGCTAGCATATCATTAGGACATTTAATTGAGAGAACAACAAGCACAACAATGAAACACAAGAGATAATGAACACAGTGATTTTCCCTCAGGGAAACCATAAATGGAGAAAACCTACAACTTCCTCAAAGATAGAATCAACACCGAAAGTGAAACCCAAAATAGTAAGATGATCTCCCGACAGTAGTAGCCTCTTTCTTCTTTTCCCCAGTGTCTTTCTCTTCCTCAACTATGCGCTACAACTGAGTGTGAGTGAGTGTGTGATAAATAGAGAGGCTAGATCTCTATTTATACTAATTCCTAACTCGACTAAACCCAACTAGGGTAAAATTCACTAGGTGATTCTAATAACCCTAGTGCCTCAGAACTACGGGGACTTTAACCCTCAGACAATAGGAGGGTTACCCACCTTGACTTGACATGACTTGTTTACATTATAGAAACTCTCGATAGAATCCTCGGGGCATGACATGACTCAAGCACATTACAAATACATCTCAGAATAAACATCGGGTTACAATACATAATAAATACAAGTGAATACATTCTAAAGTTACAATTACATCAACACTCCCTCTTAACTAGGAAGGTATTCTCTTGAAACACGTTATCAGCACAAGTCTTCTTCTCTATATCATCTGGATCATCATCAAGTCTTCATCATATTCACCTTCAAGCCATCTCTATCTTCAAGTCGCCTTCATCTTCAAGTCATCTTCACCTGGATCTGGATCATCACTCAATCTGGATCATCTCTGGAGCATCATCTCTGGATCTGGATCATCCCTTGATCTGGATCATCTCTGCTAGATCATCATCACTGTATCATCATGGGTGCTATCTCATGATTCTTCTCATCATAGGAAGTTCTACAGAGCCAACCCTTTTTCATGCTGGTTGTAGGCCTAGCCTCCCTGTATGTCTTCTTCAGCGCTTATATCTGACCCTAAGTCAGAATGGCCTACCCAGCACTTATATCTGATCATGTAGGAACAAATCCTATAATCATATTAGAAAGGCACACCCATCACTCACATCTGACCATGTGGGAAGCAATCCCACAACCCTGTCAGAAAGGCCCAGCACTCACATTTGACACATGCGAGGAACCAATCCAACATACATGTTCAAAATGGCTTAGCACTTATATTTGACACATGCAAGGAACCAATCCAACATACGTGTTCAAAAGGGCTCTGCACTTACATTTGACACATGCAAGGAACCAATCCAACATGCATGTTCGAAATGGCTCTGCACTTACATCTGACACATGCAAGGAACTAATCCAACATGCATGCTCGAAAGGGGTTTGCACTTACATCCAACACATGTGAGGAACCAATACAACATGGATGTTCGGAAGGGCTTGCACTCACAACTGATCAAGTAGGAACCAATCCTACAGTCATATCAGAATGGCCCCTTGTCCCAAACTGAGCTACCTGGTAACTAACCAGGTGCCTCCATTCCAAGAATGGAATTCAACGCTTACTTCTGATTATGTAGGAACCAATCCTACATTCACATAAAAATGGCTCAGCACTCATATTTGACATGGAAAGAACCAATCCTCACCATGACAGAATGGCTCATCCCTTACATCTGACCATGGAAGGAACCAATCCTCTCACCATGTCAGAATGGATTTGGGTCTCATCATTTCCCTTTGGAGGAAACCTTGATATAAAGAACACCAAGATTCTCCCTGAAGTACTCGAACTTCACCTTAGCTAATGGATTTGTCAACACATCAGCTATATGTTCCTTCATCGCAACATATTGGAGCTTCACTCCTCCCCTCTGCACCATATCCTTGATATAGTGATACTTGATCTTGATATGCTTCGACTTGTTATGGAACATTGGATTCTCTGACAAATGCAAATATGGTTGTCACAATGTATACAAGTAGCATCCATCTGGAGATGAAACAAATCAGATAGTAGTTTCCTTAGCCATACTGCCTCACAACTAGATGAACAAGTTGCGACATAATCTGCTTCATCTGTATTCAGTGCCACACGGGATTGCTTCCTGCTAAACCAAGAGATCACACCCGATCCCATACTGAAGCAACACCCTGAAGTGCTCTTCCTATCGATGGCACTTCCTTCCCAATCTGAATCAACATAACCTTCCAGGTTAATATTCTGATTCGCCTCGTACTTGAGCCCATAATCAATTGTACCCCTTAGGTACCTTAGAATATTATTTGCATCAATCAAGTGAACATGTCTCAGATCTGTCAGGAACTAGCTCAAGGTGTTCATAGAAAAGCAAATATATGGTCTTGTGTTCATCGGGTACATCAAGGACCCAATCATCTGACGATACATTGTAGCATCAACCACTTCTGATGAAGCATCACTCAAGAACTTCAGGTTCGATGCCATAGGTATGGTCATGGCCTTGCAGTCCATCATCCCAAACCTCTTCAGGATCTCTACTACATACTTCCCTTGTCCGAGGGAGATTCCATCTGCATTCTACCACACCTCCATGCCTAGAAAATAATGCATCATACCCAAGTCCTTCATTTTGAACTCAGTAGCAAGCTTTCTCTTCATATCAGTAATCAACCCATCCATACCTGTACAAATAGATCATCTACATATAGTAGGAGTATCACTGGGTTGCCATGTTCAATCTTGTAGTAAAGTTTGGAATTTGCTTTACTCTTGGTAAAGCCCAAACTGGA
This sequence comes from Pseudotsuga menziesii, assembly GCA_001517045.1. NCBI lineage: Eukaryota > Viridiplantae > Streptophyta > Pinopsida > Pinales > Pinaceae > Pseudotsuga > Pseudotsuga menziesii. The sequence continues at coordinate 467,631 of LPNX010823927.1, read as the reverse complement.
TAAAAAGCTATCAATTCTGCTGTACCATGTCCTGGGTTCCTGTTTCAAACCGTATAGAGATTTCTTCAATCTACACAGATGAGACTCCCTATCATGTGTCTCAAAACTGAGTGGCTGCTCTACATACACTTCCTCTTCCACTACACCATTCAAGAAGGCAGTCTTGAAATCCATTTGGTGTATCTTTCATTTCATCACTGCAGCCAGAGAAAGTACTGATCTGATGGAAGTATATCTGGCTACAGGTGCAAAGGTTTCTTCATATTCTATTCCTTCTTTTTGTGAGAAGCCACGAGACATGAATCTTTCCTTATATTTCTCTATGCTACCATTTGCAGCATGCTTGATCTTGTAGATCCATTTGGAAGTTACAACCAACTTCCCTTCTGGTCTTGGGACAACATCCCAAACATCGTTCTTCATGATCAATTGATACTCTTCGATCATAGCATCCTTCCATTCTTTTTGTTCTGTCGCTTATTCATAATTGAAAGGTTTTTCATTGATAAAGTCACATAGTAAAGCTACATATCCGGAGCAAGATCTGTTTCTCTTTCTTTCTCTGTGATTCTCATCTGGAGCCCCATATCTTTCCACACCTTGGATAGGTTCTTGTACCCAAGGAGGTTTACTCTTGTGAGGATTCTTCTCTTAAGGTGGATCTATAGGTATTTCTGGTTCTTCAAATTCTCGATCTTCTTCTTGAGTTTCTTCATTCATGGTTGTATCATGAATTCTGGGTGTTTCTGCTTCATCAGGTTCTTCACTAGGTCTCTTTCTAGATTTGTTGTAAGTCATGTCTTCATCAAATGTTACATCCCTGATGATGTCAATCTTCTTGAATCCTGGGAGGTATATTCTGTAATCCTTTGAGCTTTCAGAGTATCCCACAAATATACCCTTCTTTCCTGAAGGATCTAACTTTTTCCTCTTTTCTTTCAGAATGTGTATGTACACTAGACAACCAAATATTCTGAGATGGCTGACTTTTGGTTTCTTTCCAGAGAAGAATTCTTTAGGAGTCTTGTTCTCAAGTACTTTGTGTGGAGTACGGTTATGTACATATACCGTTGTTCTGGAAGCCTCTTCCCATAGATGCATGGGAAGATCTTGATCATGAAGCATTTCTCTTGTAGCTTTTATGATAGTTCTATTCTTCCTTTATGCAACCCCATTATGTTGTGGATTATATGGAGTGGATAAATTCCTCTTAATCCCTGATTCTTTGCATAAGTATTTGAATTCATTTGATGTGAATTCTTCGCCATTATCTGATTGAAAGGTCTTCATCTTCTTTTCTGTGTGGTTCTCGATCAAGGCTTTGAATTTTTTGAACTTGCTAAAAAATTAATCTTTGTTCTTCATGAAGTAGATCCATGTCTTCCTAGAAAAGTCATCAATTAAAGAAACATAGTATACATACCCGCTTAGAGAACTTGATGACATTGGTCCACATACATCGGAGTGGATGACTTCCAAGATTCCTTTTGCTTTGCTTTCGCTACTTGGAAATGTATTCTTTGTATTATTTCCTTTCACACATCCTTTGCAGACCCCTACATGTTTTGCTTGAATTTCTAGAATACCTTCAATAGATTTGCTTGCAAGTGGTAGTGCTCTATAGTGCACATGTGCAATCCCTCTGTGCCAAAGTTCATTTGGCTCTACTGTGTCATGGACCAAGGCTTGTTCTAGATGGCCCTTCAATTTGTATAATCCTCCTTCTTGTTCTCCAATTACTATTGCATCATCAATAGTATTTCCTCTTGGCCACATGAGGACTTGTCCATCTACAAATGCAACCCTCATGCCTTTTGCATCCAGTGCCGATATGGAGAGAAGATTCTTCTTTAGTCCTGGTACAAGCAAGACATCCTTCATTTTCATATACTTTCTAGATTCTAGCTTGTAGGAGGATTCACCACTACCTTTTATGGGATATTGGTAGTCATCCCTAAGTTTCACCTTATGGGGTGAATTATGTTTGGATATTTTCTCAAAGGATTCCTTGAAACCTGTCATGTGTTTGGAAGCCCCACTTTCAATAAGCCAATCTTTGCTTCCATGAGTGACAGTTCTCATGAGAGCTTAGATCAGAACATATTCATCTTCACTTGAAGAGTCTTCACTTTCTTGTTTTACTCTCTTCCCGGGAGGATCATCATCCTCAGCAGTGTGAGCATGATGTCTTATTTTGGATTTCCTCTTCTTCTTGGATCCATTCTTATTCATGGGACAATTTCTAGCATAGTGTCCTATTTCATCGCATGTATAACATCTGAGTTTAGATGAACCTTTCTGATGAGAATGCTTACCTTGGTGATGATTCTTTTACCTTCTTCCTTTCTTGGATTGTACAGTGAGAGCTTTATCTTCAATTACCATATTTTCTTCTCAAGCTACTATTCAAGCTTCTTCTTGTGAAAATTCTTCCTACAGTCTACTGAACTTGACTAACTTCTTCCTAGAATAGATTCCTTGGATGAAATAATCCCATGACCTAGGGAGGCCATTCAAAGTTGTCATCACAATTTCTGCATTCTCCACTTCTTCATCTACAACTTTCATCTATTATTTGATCTAGGAGACCCTTGTGAAGTATGACTGGATGGTCTCCTCATTATGGATCTTTACATTCTTCAACTGGTTCATTAGAGTCATCTTCCGATTGATGTTCTTCCCTTCAAACAGTTTGGTTAGGGCATCAAATATAGCTTTTTAAGTGTCTTGAGGGAGGACACCTATGGTATGAGGTGATCCTTGATAGAATCAGAAATTAACCTCTTTGCCATAACCAACTTCTTCTTATGTAATGCCTTGTCCTCATCTCCCTCTGGAATTGGAACCTCCTCACTGATATACGAGTCTAACTCATTTTCTTCCAGGACCAGGGAGATCCTATACTTCCAGGCTCGGAATTTATCAGCTCCCTCAATATTTTCATCAAGCTTGGTATGATGAGACATATTAACTAAGAACCTCAATTGTAAATACAAAAGATTTAGATCTTACTAGGTCAAGATGTCAGATCTGGATTTGGAGCTGAAATCCTGTAGTGTTTATTCAGGAGCAGATTAAGGTTTTGCTTTTCTGGATTTCTATCCAACCAAATTCTTTGAATTTGATCCCTAACTTCAATTTTGGGGAGGAGATCAATCCAGTCCTGGGCTCACTGAAAAATTCCACTTTTGTTAAAATCCCTAATTTTCGGCAGTAGTGTCAGGTCCAAAACTGAAAAACCTCATAATTGGATTATGTTTCGACAGAGAGATGCACCCTAGGGAGGATATTTATTCCACCCTAATTTTCCTAAAAATCTGTGGAGAGAGATCCACAAAATACGAAGCCCTAGTTCCCGCAGCTACACAGTTTCTTCTTCTTAGGTTAGCTCTGATTCCATGTTAGATTTTTAACATTAAGCTAGCATATCATTAGGATATTTAACTGAGAGAAAAACAAGAACAACAATCAAACACAAGAGACAATGAAAACAGAATGGAGAAAACCCTGCAACTTCCTCAGAGATAGAATCAACACCAAAAGTGAAACCCAAAATAGTAAGATCATATCCCGACAGTAGTAACCTCTTTATTCTTTGCCACAGTGTATTTCTCTTCCTCAGATATGCGCTGCAATTGAGTCTGAGTGAGTGTGTGATAAATAGAGAGGCTATCTCTTTGTTTATACTAATTCCCAACATGCCTAAACCCAACTAGGGCCGACTTCACTAGGTGAGTCTAATAACCCTAGTGCCCCAAAACTGTGGGGACTTTAACCCTTAGACAATAGGAGGGTTACCCACCTTAACTTGACATGACTTGTTTACATTATAGAAACTCCCGATAGGAACCTCGAGGCATGAAATGACTCAAGTACATTACAAATACATCCCGAGATAAACATCGGGTTACAATACATAAGAAATACAAGTGAATACATTCTGAAGTTACAATTACATCAACAATATATATATATATATATCAAAATAATTTATTTTTCTATGGATTTTTGAGGTGTTTGAGAGAAGCACTTCAAATCCATATATTTGATAACTATTACAATGATTTTCCAAATTTTTTATTAAAATTCCATAGAGAAAAACCTCAAATTCTGGTGGATTTTACTTCACTCCCTCCTTTCTGTTGAATAATTTAATATCACATGTAGTTAGTTAGTGAGTTAGGTGACCCATGATATTTTACGAACTATCGTATTCACCCATAGTATTATCATTTGCATTTCCTATTTAATATGTTCTTAATAATGAGAAGGAATTCAATATTCCCATAGTGCTTCTCTCTGTTTCATTGTTTTATTTTACATGGGATTAGAGCTTACGACCTGATCCATACACTTTCCAGGTAATCCTTTTCATAGAGTGGAAAGCACTCACACTCCGAAGCACTCAGATTTAGATGTTGCATTCCTCTTGAGCTAGGGCATGTTTGTATATTTTCTAGATATGATCTTGGGTTTCCTTTTGCCTAACCCTGTCTGCTTGCAAGAAACAACATCGAGTTTGAAGAAAAAAAATAAGAGGAAAAACATTATCATCCTCCTCACACTCTATATGACATCTTTCTCACACACTCTAGAATAAATTGTACGTTGTCTGATTTTGTTTCTTGCTTGGGGGACGGATATCCTTAAGTTTGGATCTCTCACTGAGCATTGGATGGGTAGCTCTATATCAACAACTCTCCTCTACACCACACATTGGCCAACAATTTCCAAATCTAGACAATGCTTCTAGGGTATCAAAACTATGAATGCATATTTTTTAAACAAAATAAAATAAAGCGCTCACCCTCCTACCGAATTCTCTACCACCACATTGTTGAAGGAAGTGCCCACCTCCAGCTTGTCAAATTTTTTTATGGGAGGCCACCACACTTAACCATTCCGGGAAGAGAATTTCCTAAACAAGCCACCGCTACTTTCCCACATTGAGAGAGTGATTCCACCACCAATATTTAAGAGGCAATAAGTGTTACCACCAATCTTTCTGCATTTGGAGAGTGTGGTGAAACTTTGAATCTTACACCAATATTCGGCACCGCACACCCTCACCGCTCTTTTCCATTGAAGAAGGAGTGATGCTATTTTTTATTAAAAAGAAAAGGGAGAAAAGGTAGGGAAATTTTTTTTTATAGTCATATCAGATGGCTAGTACAAGCACATTAAAGCCGATCTCCCAACTCGTTCTGAACGGATCCAAATATGAGTTTTGGCCTATCAAGATGAAGATGTTTCTCTAGCTCAACAAATGTTTGGATACGGTTGAAACTAAGTTCAAATAACCCAATACAAATGCTCTGGATGCAATGAATAATCCCCAGAAGAGTATTATTGAAGCTCGCTGAGACCAAGATCTCATAGCCACATGGATGATCCAAATTTGCATTGAGGAGTCCATTTTCCATGGATCTCAAGAGCTACCAATGCATATCAAGCTTGGAATCTTCTTGCATTAAGCTATAAGGGAACTGATCATGTTAAAATGGTAATAATCCAAATGCTACGCCTGCAATTTTAAAGTTTTAAGATGAAAGAATCATAAACTGTAGATCACTTCATGACTAGTGTTTCAGGCATTGTGACCCAATTCCAAACCTATGGTGAACCCGCAGAACAAAAGATAGTTGTTCAAAATATTCTTCATTGTCTCACCAAGAAGTTTTCTATGGTAGTGACTGCCATAGAAGAGGCAAAATATATGTTGTAGTTTACCCTAGAAGATATGACTGGATCACTTCTATCTTAGGAAGCTTGACTTAATCAAGAATAAAAGTTGTTGACTAATGCTTTCAGCACCTAAGATTCCCTCAACAAAGGTGATAGGTTAAAAGTGAGAAATATTAACATAATAGCGAGAAATAAACATTATAACAAGCAACCATATATATAGACACACAATATACCCTGGAAAACCCATGCGAGGAAAACCAGCATCAATGAAGATCTTCATTACATGGTCAAAATCGACCATCCGGGCCAAGTGAGCTATCCACCGCTCACCTCTAGGCCAGTATACAATGGAGACTCCTCAAGCCTTACAAAGGATTAATCACATGCAATACCATGGGACAATACCATGGGCTACAACAAACCATGTGCTAGACCTAACCACCTTTGACTCGATCTCAAGTCAAGGTTAACCCTAACAATCACCCCTTTAAACTTGGCTTCGAGTAATCACCAACTCCCCTCAAATATTTACTGAGGAATCTTACATACACCCCCCTATCACCTAGGTCTATCTCCTGACTTTAATGGTGAGTTACCAGGGGTATGCATGCCTTACTAGGTCTTACAGCCATATGCCCATTTACATGCAAACCGCTCCATTACATTTTTTTTTCATGTGCCTTCATGGTGACTACACCATCCCCATCTGTTGCTTCATCCTCTCGCTTTTCATGCTCGATTCCTTGCTCGTCTTTTTCCATGCTCCCTTTGTAACTACATCCAAACTCTGTCATTGATGTCCATATAAAGAAAAATCCATCTACCGGATTACATGGGTCATCGGCCGCTATAACCGCCAGTTCTCTAGGAATTCTATTCACATACATGGCTCATCAATATTGGTCCCAAAACCGAGATTAAACCATCTCACATTTCTCCCACAATCGAAGACTCAACCTCTCCGATCCACTTCAAGCTAGGCTACGAGTACACCTGCCACCCTCGTACCTACCTAGTGGTTCATTCCACACTTGATGCAACATCCCTTATTTGCGCACACAAGGGATACCTTGTGCTTTTAGCATCCATAGAAATCCAAACTTGCCTATGGCTAAGTTTCACATGGACCAAAAAATTACTGTTAGGGTGTCGGGTACCACCGAACATGCACCCCACAATTTGATTCAACATAGAAACACCAACGAGCATAACCAAGCCAAACCATGTCTCTGATACCAGTTGTTAGGTTAAAACAAGCAAAATTAACAATAATAATATGCAAGAAAATAAATATTGCAAGCAACATTCAAGATAGACACACACTATACCCTGGAAACCCCATGCGGGGAAAACCAGCATCAATGAAGATCTTCATTACATGGCCAAAACTGGCCATCCAGGCCAAATGAGCTCGCCACCACTCACCTCCAGGCCTATTTTTACAATGGAGCCTCCTCAAGACTTATAAAGGCTTAATCACATGCAATACCATGGGCTACAACAAACCATGTGCTAGACCTAACCACCTTTCACTCGATCTCAAGTCAAGGTTAACCCTAACAAAAGGTCGAGGAAGAGGAAGAAAAGGTAGAGGAATAAAAGTACGAGGGTCTCCAACTACAGAGAATAGAACTAGTCACAATCATGAACACTCATTTCATTCATATCACTCTCAAAACTCTCAAGTTCAAAGGGGGAGAGGCAAAAGATGGACCAATAATTCCAATGTTTAGTGTACTACAAGAAGTATGAAGACTATGAAGGAGAATGTAGAAAGAAGCAAGATGACCAGAATAGTAACCAGAACAATAGTAGATCCAATGTCTCTAAAGAAGAAGAAGGCTCATCAGAGGTGATGTTTTTGTCTTATCAAGCAACTAAAGAACACTACAGCTCAGATCTATGGCTACTAGATAGCGGTTGTAGCAATTACATGACAGGTAATAAGTCACTATTCTCTAGTTTGGATTCTTTTGTTGTCATGAATATCAATCAAGGATATGACTTTTTGGTTTCAACCAAAGGAAACTGTACTATTGCCATTCTTAGAAAGAAAAATGAAAAGAAATTCATTCATGAGGTGTTTAATGTACCTCATTTGAATGTGAATTTGATCAGCATAGGTCAATTACTTCAGGATCAATATGATATTAGGTTTTATGATACATACTCTACTATTTATGATAAAACCTCCGAGTGAGAGACTCATAGCCAAAGTTGAAATGACCAAGAATAGAATATTTCCTCTTAGTATTAGGAGTGCAAACCTTCCACAGTCTATAGCCCATACAATTTCCAGTATAGATGAATATTGGTTATGGTACTATAGATTCGGTCATCTTCCCTTCAAGATTCTCAATATCCTACACAAACATTCAATGGTTAAAGGGTTACCAGTTATTCATGAACAATCCAACACCTATGAGGATTATATTATTGGTAAACATCAAAGGCCTAGTTTCCCCACTTCTACATCTTGAGTGAGTTCATACAAACCTCTGTGGACCCATGCAAATCCAATCAATAGGAGGTACATTGCTTGTATTCTTTTGGCATCATGAATATCAAGCTAGGAGATGAATTTTTGGTTTCATCCAAAGGAAAATGTACTATCCCCATTCTTACAAAGTGAAATGAAAAGAAATTCATTCATGAGGTTTTTTATGTACCTCAGTTGAATGTGAATTTGATCAGTATAGGTCAATTACTTCAGAATCAGTATGATATTAGGTTTCATGATACATACTGTACTATTTATGATAAACCTCCCAGTAAGAGACTCACAGCCAAAGTTGAAATGACTAAGAATAGAATATCTCCTCTCAGTATTACGATTGCAAATTTTCCACAGTCTGTAGCCGATACAGTTTCTAGTCTAGATGAATCTTGGTTATGGTACTGTAGATTCGATAATATTCCCTTCAAGAGTCTCAATATTCTAAACAAATAGTCAATGGTCAAAGGGTTACTAGTCATTCATGAACAATCCAGCATGTGTGAGGATTGTATTACTGGTAAACATAAAAGGGACAATTTAGCCACTTCCACATATCGAGTGAAAGAACATCTTGGGTGAGTTCATATCGACCCTTGTGGACCCATACAAACCCAATCAATAGGAGGTATTTTTTATTTTCTGATCTTTATTGATGATTTTAGCAGGAAAACATGGATTTATTTCCTCAGGAACAAATCAGATATCTTCTCTAGGTTCAAAGAGTTCAAGTATCTCACTGAGAAGCAGTATGGAAAGTTCATCAAAGTGCTCAAGTCAAATGGTGGAGGTGAATATGATTCACATGAGTTTTTAGACTTCTGTAAGCAACATGACATCTAGAGACAGTTCACTACTAGATACACTCCATAGTAGAATGGAGTTGCTGAACAAAAGAACCGGACCATCGTTAACATGGCGTGTAGCATGTTGTCACATAAGAAGGTATCCGATAAGTATTGGGTTGAAGCTGTTGGATGCTGAGTCTACTTGCTCAACAGATCACCCACGGTGACTATCCAAGAAAATATTCCTGAAGAAGTATGGAGTGGCACATATCATAATATTTGGTAGTGTTTCTTTTGCGCATATACTTGATGAACTCAGAAGAAAATTGGATAAGAAAAGTGACCACTTCGTTTTCACTGGTTACAGTGAACAACACAAGGCATACAAGTTGTATAATACTTTCACCAAAAAGTTTGTTGTGAGAAGAGACATAAAGTTCATTGAAGACAAATATTTGAGTGATCCTTCAGACATACAAGAGGAAGAATGCTAAGATCATCCTGATCTCCCTATCAGACTTCCAATATTGGAAGTATAGTAGCAAGAAGCAGTAGTAGAGATTCCACCATAGAACTCAAAAAACAGAAGCTTGAGAGAGTTATATCAACGTATTCCAGTTCTTGATGAGAAAATTCAATATGCTCTTTTCTCCTTTCATCCCACATATTTTAATGAAGCAGTGAAGGATGCACAGTGGGTAAAAGCCATGAATGAAGAGATTGATACAATAGAGAAAAATCGGACTTGGGATCTTGTTGATATCCCTACAGACAAAACCAGTATTGGATTCAAATGGGTCTATAAGACCAAAATGAATGAAAAATGAGAAGTTGAAAAACAAAAGGAAAGGTTGGTTTCCAAAGGATATGCACAAAATTATGGTGTAGATTATGATGAAACCTTTTCTCCTATAGTAAGGATGGATACTATCAGAGTTGTACGGTCAGATTCTCTCTTTTCTCAAAAATCATAAAAAGAACCTACCATGTCTCAGAGTCATTACTTTATTGCAATCAACCTATCTTTCGTCCAACTCTTATTATTGTCATTTGTTTGTAGATATTATTGATGCAGTTCTAATCGATGCAGTCATCCAATCCATTGTAGTTCCTCTGCTCGTCGATATTCTCAGGAGAGGTGACAAGCCTCAACTCCAGGTAAGACGCAGTTTCTATATGGCACTGATTATATATCCATTGCTAATAAAAAAGAAATCTTCCAATATTCATACATACCATCCTTCAATATTACTTAATAATAATAAAAATTGGGGAAAAAAATTTCAGTTGTAGTCATGGTGGTTGTCAGCTTGTTATCATGCATAATAATTCAGTTTGAAGTGGCTCAGGGTTTGGAAAATATAGTCTCAGGAAACTATGAGGATACAAAGGTTGTAATTGACTACAGGGCACTGCCTATAATTTTGGAGCTTCTCAAGTCTAAGAATGATAACGTTCGGGAACAGGTATAATATATTTTACAATGATAACCTTACTTTTATCAACTACCCTTGTATCTTTTGTACTTTTGAATTTTAATAATAATGATATTCCTGACATTGAATTTAAATAGTGATCGTATAAGGATTTTTGGGCTTTGGGAAATATTGTTGGAGACTCTCCAGTATATAGGGATCTCGCCCTTGATCTTGGAGCACTATATCAGGTTCTTTCCCAGTTTAATGACTATGTCAGAATTTCAATGATAAGAAATGCTACATGTGCTATCTCAAATATTTTCCATGGTAAACCCCAACCTGAATTCGATCAAGTAAGAAGAATCCATTGCCTAGCTCTTCATTTCAGTTTTCATCTACCCTACATTTTTTTTATAGCTCTCGGTGCTCAATTGGTGTATTTTTCATGGACGTAAATGGCCAATCTAGATGATTGTTCATTAGAATGACTCCATTATGAGGTTTTAAAATATGCTCAAACAATTTGGGTTTCACTGCAAAGCAACGGAATCCCAAAGCAATTACCATTGCTTGCAATTACAGGAATAGCGAGTAATTGTCTGAATGAAGTTTGAGAGTTTAATCATGTTGGAAATTTTGACGTGGGTTTTGCAGTGTGGGAAATCTGTGTACTTTGTTGCTTCTGTATTCATGCCTTATCCTACTTAAGATCGGGATATAAGAATTTAGTAGCATGCATATTTCTTACAGTAAATTCCTTTTCATAGACTTGTGGTCATGGATTTCAGGTTAAATATGCATTGCCTACACTGCAGTGGCTTATCAATATGCAAGATGATGAATTATTGGAAGATGCATGCTGGGATCTATCGTATCTTTCTAATGAAAAAAAATTGAAAATTCAAGCAGGAATCGACGTGGGATTCTTCCCTGTTACCACCTAAATTGTACTTAGTGGTTTTTTATCAAGTGAGCCTGGTGAACCGGACAAGGATAACTTGTTTGGACTTCAGAAGACCTTCAGTCTTGCTTCTGAAAATCCTTATTGTACTATATCACATGTTCATACCCCATGGGGGAATTGTAATAAATGTTATAGCATGATAGTGTCTGTAAAAGAATCGGTCTCTTAGAATTTATTTGTCAATCCAATTAACCCAGGGTGTTTTTACCCTTGGTTATTATTGGTTGTTGAATAAACGACTAATAACTTCTGAGTTTTTCACTCCATACCTCCAAAGTTGGGGTGGTCTTCTTGGTATTTAGGCCTATTGAGGTTATTAGAGTCTATGTGTCAATGTATAAACATGCTAGGAATCATGGTCAAGTCATATGAACATGTCTAAGTCCCCCTAGGTTTTTTCAACTTTTTTATTTATTTTTATTTTTTTAGTGTTTTATATTAAAATTTAATTTTTCCAAAACATAGGCTATTTTTTATCAGTTTAATTAGAAAAATTGATTTTTAAATAAAAGTGGGCCAAATAATCAGTTTCAGACATGTAGGTGCTCATTTTCAAGCTAAGAGCACCATGCAAAACCATGGACCCGCTATTTCCTAGTTTTGAGTGATTTTCCATCATTCAGGTCAGAAAGCCCCCAAAAATCAATTATTGATTACTTTAATTAATAAATTGATGAATAATGGAGCAAATCCAAAATCCTATATCAGTGGATTCTCAACCGATTTGATTGAAATCAGTCAGATCTGAACTAGATTGAATGGATCTGACAAATCCTTGACTGAAGGAGGTGATATGGACAAATCCAGAGTTGAACTTCAAAATCCTTTATGGGGAATTTTTCCCTCCCTCTCTCCTCCACATGTTTGGGATAATCTAGATGACTTTTGGTGGATGCTTCAGTCAATAGGTTGAGGTGTTAGTTATATCAACCCCCCGATTGACAGTTGCACTCAGTGAGACTCAGATCTAGCTCAGCTAGACACAAATCAGGCATTGATGGACTCTCCTTCAGCTATAGTGGTCTATCTCCTTGGGATTTGTGCCCCCTAGGCTGGATATCTTTTTTTGTATAAATAAAGCTCAAGATGCCTCTTCCAAGCTAGTTAGAACTGGGATTGAGGTGTTGTTGCTCTTGTATTGTATTGTTTATTATGCTGGAATAAAGAAGCTTTGGAGGAAATATCTATGGTGTAATTCTCTTCATGTGTGGATGTTGATTGTCAAATGCTTATGAGTTATAATCTATGTTATTTATCACTGCTTTTGCTGGTTAATTGTTGGCCTTGAAGGAGAGAGCTCCCTCCTGTTAGGGTAAGAGTTTATTTTGGTTTGATTTATGCTCTTACTGCTGCTTGTTTTAGATCTATCGGAGTTGTATTTATTTTAAGGTTAATTGCATGCTTTCCAATTATCTCTTCCAGCAGCACCTAAGTTTTAACCATCTGTTTGTGCAAGGATTTCTAAGTTGCAGGTGATATCACTTATAGAAGAGGTTGAGCTGGTTTGCATCTTCCTCATCTTCAATATATTCTAAATGACATAGTCCCTCAGTGTTCCACCAAAGTAGACTCCGAAGACCAACATTCCCAGGCTTCCAACACTCTTTCTCTCTCTTCCTCCTTCAAAATCTTAATTTCTCTTCAAATTGGTTGCTTTTAAAGAATCTTATTGCTTAGATCTGTCTCACAAAAAAAATTACATATAGATCTAGCTAGTAATATCCTTTCTTAATTTAATATCTTAGTTCCATTTTGCATATAAAGTCATATTTTAAGAGATCTAGCTGAAATTATCCTCTTTTTTACAAGCATTTTAAAGAAAATTTGTAGCTTGCTTTTAAGGTAGTTTCCTTTGCTATACTTTAAAGTTTCATATTTTGCAATAAAAGTGCACATCTCATTGGCTTCCCAAAAAACAAGCCAATATCCCAAGGAAATCTTGCTTTCCTTGGTTCCTTTTTTTGCAAAACTAGATTATTCCAACTTAACAAATTTTTACTTAGTTTTTTTTCGGTAACTAGTGTGGTGACCCAAAACACTTTTAAAGCGTGTTTGGGAACAATTGATTTTAATTGATCGCTGTTTTTTAGCAGGTCTAACAAAAAATAGAAGGGGACTGCCCAATTTCCATCTGTTTGACGAACCAGAGCTTCCAAGAAGCTTCCCCCACCACTGTGTTTTAATTCTAGCTTGTTACAAGCTTGTTCTAAGCCTTTCAATCCTAGATAACAAGGACCAAAGTGCATCAATTTCAATTTTCTGATATTTTAAATTGCTACTAATAAAAAGAAGAGGTCCTTTCGAATAGGCTCTTTCGAACCTATTCACCATCCCCCCCAGGGGGATTTGTGCCTGTGTCAATTTTTTACTTTTTGTTCATCTCTTTTCAATCTAGCATAGTTGTAATCTGCAAGGTAGTATACTTTAATTTATTATCATTTCCATATTCCATATCTTAGATTTCAAAGTAATCTTAATACTTACCCCATGCCTTCCCGATTGACCTAAAAGGGGAAAGAGATGCGTGGTAGGACTAATTAGAAAACTGACATTGTGTATCTTTGTTTTCCTTTTCATCAATTGCTTCATCATATATAATAAAATTAACCCCTCCTTGATTCCTCAATTGAGATCCACTTGGATTGAAAATGTTCCTAGAGGGTTTTCTTTTTAACAAGAACACCTATCATAAAATTTACTAAAATTGACAAGACTCCAGTGTGTATGCTCTGCACTTGGATGCACTTTGTCTGATCAGTCAAGCTGCATCAAAAGCAATTGAGTGACTAGAATAATTAGAATTTTCTCTCCCAAATTGACAAACCATCAGGTAAAAATCCAACACCTAGATCAAACCATTACGGTGGCAAAATACCCAAAGGAAGCAGGAACTCCTGAAAAGTGACCTCAGGGCGTCGATCTCTATTACACCTATGAGTGCATTATGAACAATAGCCTCAAAGACTCCATTTATCCCACATATTCCTTGCGGGTAGCCGTGATAGTTTAGTTTTGGACATACTCCAAGTACTCTCGGGTATATCTTGAGTGGCCCCCTCTTTCGCCTAATTTTAATCAACTCATATTTCACATTAACTTAAAATGTACCAAGAGGCAATCACAAAACATTCACTTCAAGCACATGCAAGTACATTGAATATCTTTTGACTCCATTTTAAGGCACTGGTTATTTTCTTGCTATATATATATATATTGTGTCTTAGCATTGTGCTTTCATGTGCTCTTTTGGTATCTTGTCATCTATGGTTGTTTATGGTTAAATTTCAAAATCCTAAGTAACTCATTCAGTTTAACATCACCATACTAAATAACTTTTCCTTAATAACTTAATAGGGACTACCCCCCTTGGCTTAGTTAGGAGTTGAGCCTAAATGAAGGAGTCAAGAACAAGGTGATAGCCTTGACTCGAGACTTTCCCCCAAGGACACACCGAGTGGCTTGAAGATTTCTGCCACGTGACCCAGGTGTGTGAAAGGTGGCAACATGCCCTAAGTTGGTGGAACTTTTTTCGTACGTATATGTATCATCATACTTTAATTAAGTAGCTTGTTTCTCATCGTATTTGATTTGTAATAGATTTGAAAATACATGAATTTATGCCATTCTACGTAAATTTGAATGAAATCCTCATATTTTAGGTATCTTTCACCCCTTGTTCTTATTCCTTTTTTACGAACCCTGGGAAACATTGTCGCTGGTGATGATCTGCAGACTCTGGTTTTTCTTCCCACATTTTTCATACTTATAATAATTCAAGTTGTAGATGTTGATGTTTTTGTCATATTGTAGACAATACAAAGAGTCCAAGCTTTGTAATCATTTCATTTTCAATTTTGTCATGTCCAGGATTTTATTGATCATCAGGATCTTGCTCGCATCTTTAATCTTCTCAAAGACAAACAGAGAAATACAACATTAATAAAAGAAATATGTTGGACAATATCCAATATTACTAAGGGAACAAAAGAGTAGATTCAGGTGGAAATGGATTTGGATTTATACTATTGTTTGACTGTATCATAACTTGATCCTTCTTTGTTAATGTACTTGATTTTTATTACACTCTATGATCAATGCCGAAATATTTCCCCCACTTTTATCCCTGCTAGCAAATGCAGAATTAAACATAAAGAAAGAGGCAACATGGGTAGTTTCAAATGCAACTTATGGTGGAAGTGATGAATAGATAAAATATGAAGCTTTTCTTTATTTACATGTTTAATTTTTTGAGTCCATTTATTCGATAATGCTTGGTGAATAACAGGAGCTCTTTTTCACTTACAAATACCTTATCATTCAAGGTTGCATATAGGTGCTGTGTGATCTTCTAACCTCCACAGATCCAACGATTATAACAGTATGCGTTGACAGTCTAAAGAACATACTGAGAGTAGGAGAGACTAAAAAAAATGCAGGCCTAGCAAATGTTAATTTATATTTGCGTCAAATTGAGGAGGATGGTGTTGTGGATAATATTGAGGCGTTGCAAATTGACGAAAATGCAGAGATCTCTTTTAAAGCCGAGGAAGATGATCATCACATGCCAGAAGTTCTGCTTTGTAGTTTTAATTTCATGTAGGAGGAGGGATAATGCTCTTCTATTGTACAAAAATGTGTCTATATAGTATAAAAATGTACAAAGAGGGATAACCTCTAAAATTAATTTTGGTAATTGTGGTATTTTTTTAAGTAATCTTCAACTTTATATCATATAAAGTATTCTATGTTGCTATAGTTTTTATTATTCACATATTCTATCCACTTCATTAAAGTTTAAATCTTTTCATGAGCTCTAAATGGATCGCAAGGGATTCCATACCTTTTATAATGATTAAAAACTATATGCCATCCAGAACAACCCTTCACTTCTTTCTTTCATTTTTTTTGGGGGGGTTATAATGTGATTTTCATCAAATAGATAGCATGTTCATTATTTAATAAGAGCCACCAAGTGGAAATGTCTCTGTACAATTGGTAACAAGTTTTTGATAATTGTTAATAAGTTTTTTATATCTGAACACTAGATGCATAAATAAAAGGGTCCAAAATATAGTAATGTTCTTGATTAAATGTACATGCTATGGGAAAGCTAGAGTCTATTGTCACAAAAGTGAATTTTTGAATTTCCATATATACATCAAGCTAGGTAGTTTTTAGTTAGTTGTATGGATTTTTCATTTCCATAAATAATTTTTTTTGGTCAATAATAATTTGTATCCAACAAATAACCTAAAAAATATACAGTATGGCTCTTGTTTTATTCACCAATTATTTATCTCTAACATTAAAATTCTCAAATATTCCATAAAAACATATCCATATAAAATAAGGAAATGGAAAATAATAAATAATGCATATTATTTACAATTAGTCAAGTAAACCGCAACCCGCAACCCGCAATGCAGATTGCAGAAAGCGAAAACTTAATAAATGTAATTTGCACTATTTTCTACCTACAACCCGCAAATATTTTGCAGATTGTGGATTGCGAAACTTTAATATTTTTTCTTGGTCGATAATGTCATTCTGCATCCTGCAACCTGCATTGCAGATTGCAGAAATCACAAGATCCAAAGTTTTGGTTAATTTCACCCTCGTATTTTGATTTCTCGCCCTAATCTCAGTCATCCATTTATGCAAGATATACAGCTCATGTCTATTCTTTCGTCCAGTCCTGGATTATTTAATTCATTCAAATTTATGAATTCTTTACCATTTCATTTGCATTTTACTGCAGAATTTTCTCGTTGAAGCTCACCAATCCTTGGCATCCAATTCGTCCATGGGTAAGTTTTCCACTTCCATAGTTTGACTTTTCTGTTTTTTATTATGCGCAAATTTAATCATGGTTCCTAAGTTTGGATTCGAATTTAATTCCAAGTCGGTTAGTGTGACCAGGAACACCAGGTATAAGACTGATCTGAATGAGTAGAAGAGCAAGGACCCAAATGCTTGTATCTTTATAGATACCAGTGGAAGTGTTTATGAAACCCTCCATCTGGATTGGTCAAGAATTTATTCAATATTCGATAATGACAACCTTTCTGTTACTACTCATGACTAGATCACCTATGCCAACATTAGGAATTCCTGGCTCCATGACATTACAGCTAAACTACCTTTCATGCCTTATACTGACCCATTTAAGTGGGCATTAGACCACACAAACCCTAAGGAGAGATCCTTTGATGACCACACTCATACCCAAGTAACATCTTTCCATCCAGACATTTTTTCCAGAGCTTATGTCGTTAGAACTCCCCAAAAACTCTTGACCACCAAATTCCTTGATGCGACCATGTCTCGATTTGATTTTGAAGAGGTAATAAAAGATTGGATGGAGAATCCCACTGAGTTCATCCCTAAGGTGAAGAATTCTTACCCTATTTCTTGGTTTAGGGAACCTTTTTTCCTACTAGAATCCATGTTTTTCTGTCTTTCTAGATTACCCAATTGCTTGTTGTTCAAACATGAGTGCACTCCTGTACCTCGTCATTTCTTGATTACAGGTAAATCATTTAACTGAGCTCAGATTCTATCAGTGAATGTGAAGGAGGAAATTGAGAAGTACAAGAAGACATCAACTTCTAGGAAGCCATTTTTCTTCTTTTCATCATATGTGATGGATGTTTTATGCACTAGATTACTTTTGGCTATGGGATGGGATTGGACTAAGGTGTCTCCTCCAATCCATATTTATCCTTCATACTTGTGGGAGGATAATTATGTTCTCCATATTTATGAAATCTGTGATTTTTTCCTAGGGTCAATGTACTAGAAAATATTCAAAGCAAATGCTCCAGCTTTTTTGGAAAGGGCTAGAGTTTTGATTACAGTAAATGGTGATTGGTCTGTAGGATAATATTTATCCTACATTTGGATTTGGGGTAGCGATATAGTGCACCTGCTACCAAGGATAGTCTCGGATCAGATGGTCCTGTAGGAAATAAAATATCAAACTATGGTCAATGGTTTTTTTCCAAATATTGCATCGGCTAAAAGAAAGTGTTGGCCCAAGTTTCCATTGAATTTGGGTTCCTCAATCTACAAAATTCCACTCACGCTGTTATCTCAGTAAAAGCAAACACTGACATGAACCTAGAGGAAGCACCAAAGAGGATGCATGACCCCAAGTCATACCTGGCGAGTCATTTTGTTCAGGAGCATACTAATATTCCCTATGTTCATCAAGATCTTCCTGATGATTCTATTTACAGAGGAGCCATCGACTTCCAGGAGGTACCGAGCAAAATTTATGATCCCACCGAGAAGGCTCTTATTTTTCAATATTAAAAAGGGTTGAAGGCTACTTTGTTGCATTTTAGACAGGTTAAATTGACATTGAAAGAGAATATTTAGAGTAAAAATATAGAAAGGGAAGCCAAAGATAAATCGACTAGATCTCCTTATGCTCTTGCCAATAAATCATAGGAAAAGGGTAAGGTTATTCTTGAAATTCCTAAAAGAACGCAACCTTCCTTCGTTATTGAAACCTTACACAAATTGGAAAAGTTTAAGAGAAATCTATAAAAGATCAACTTACAGATACAAGCACAATCAGAAGTAGTTGAGCCTCAGCTTGAAAAGCATAAAATTTAGGTGATCCCTCAATAGGTATAGGTACAGGTACATGTCTTTATTTAATTGACATCCTTTGTCCTGCAATTAATGAATAGTTATTAATCCCTAATACTAATTTTTCAATTGGTATTACCAAATAGAACATGTTGTACACTTATAATACTTTAGATAAATCATTGCAATTTTCATTGTTTGGTTTTATTTAAAGTTGGTTAAAGGAAGTGAACTTGACTTATATTTCTATACGTCGAGCACTTATTTTCCATTATATATTATTGATTACGACTTCCCTATCTAAATATGTTACAATCATTGTTTAAGTTTTCTTGGACATTTTACTCCACAATCTAGATACTTCAAAACTTCTTAGATCTTCCTTAAGAGAAGAGCAGATCACTTGGATCTGGAAAACTTTGTTCTAGTGGAGGAGTTGTATCCATAAGATCTATTCATCCCAAACAACTTGGGGATAGAATCATCTCTGTGTGGGATTGATTTGAAGCCTTTCTCATTGGACTATTTCCTTGTGTTGGCTTCCTTATCGATTTTCCAGCAGCCTACAAGCCGGGCTGTCAACAAATGGAGCTAGAAAGAGGGCCATTGTAAAACATGTCAAGAAAAAACACAAGAAAACCTCCCACTCCAAGATCACCAATCATTACTAGAAGCCACGTTCAAGCTTCTACATATGACCTAGAGAAGATCAGATAACAACCTCTCACTCCTACTTTGGAACCAGTTGTTAGAAGACTTGAAATTATCTTTGTTTCACCAAGTAGGGGAACTATTGCACTTGAACAGTTGAGAAAAAGTACATAATACATAACTTTCAAGTTTGAACAGAGAGATAAATCCATTCGTAGCCTCACATATGCTTTACCAAAAACTCATTCAACTGATAACTCTCATTTGAGCACAAGTGCTCAAAATACTAGTGAACATGTAGAAGCTCCTGAGATTCAAATAGACCAACTATTTGAGCAAACAAAATAGACTCAAGAAAATATTTATCCCAATATCCATTCCGGTGGACGACCACCTGCTTCATATTCTTCACTATATGAGGACTCCTCATACAACAAAAATTATTCTAGCTCTTCTTTGTTAGATAAAGAACCAATGGCTGACCAAGTGAACAAGCCCTCATTGGACCTAGATGCAGTCATTGTCCATGGGAAACAACACAAGTTTCCTAAGAATCCTGAGAAGTGGATCCCAAAGTTTAACCTTGATGATCGATCCCCTGATGAGGACCACATAAATAATTTTATGTAGAACATTAGGTTAAGAAGTATAGTCCATGAGGATGTGCTATGTAGACTATCTCCATACTCTTCTGAGGGTCAGGCTTCTACTTGGTGTTTTTCCTTGGAGGTCGGTTCTTTTAACTCATGGTATGAGTTTTAAAGATTATTTATTGAGAAATTTGAGGATGAAACTACCCCTAAAGAGCTTGTAATGCAACTGTCTTCCCTTCAAATAAAAGAAAAAGAGAGAGTCAAGGACTTCAACCAATGGTTTTCCTCTTTGAAAAATAGGATTCCTACCACTATTCCTCCTGCGGAAGAGTTGTTGATAGCTTACTGCATTAAAGGTATACCAACTCAAATTTCTATGTGGGTAAAAAGGGATCACAAAACCACTCTGCAAGAATATTTTTTAGAATATTCCTTAGTAGAAATTGACATGTTTTGTTTGAAGGATAGTCCTGACGCCCATACGATCAACCTTCTACATATAGAAGAAGGTAGGAAAATGTCCCCAAACCCACACCCCAAAACAAAGACCCTTATGAAATGGACAACATCAAGAAAATCTTTCAGGATATTTCAAACGATATGGTAGATATCAAATGGAATAACAATGGAAACCAGGTAAATAATAAAGATATGGTCAGGACACCATTTAGGACACCTTACCAACCTCCCCAAAATCAACATCCAAATCATGAGGAAACACTTAGATATGATGAGATTTAGTCCATTTTTAAAGCATTAACTTATGGACCAAAAACTATTCATGATGATAATAGAGACAGTTCACATGGAGTTGCAGACTTAGTACCCCTTGATGAAGAACAAGACCAACATACAAATACCATTAATTGTTCTTCAGAACTATCAATGGCTGAGGAATGTTGGTAGGGGGTTTTGGTGCGAAAGAGGAAGTAAGGTGTGCAAGACCAAGGATTGTGCACAAGGAAGAAAAGTCGACAGAGAGTAGGCTTGATCATAGTTTTTTAGTTTTTGGTTTGAATTAGTTAAAGAGTCAGCTAAAATGGACCATCTTGTAAAAGGCGCAAGCCTATATATAGAAGTAGGAATGTACTAGGAAGTTAAGATGATATCAACAGATGTATGTATGGAGATATACAAAGAATGGTTGTATGTGTGATGATCTTCTTGGACTCTGTG
This sequence comes from Pseudotsuga menziesii, assembly GCA_001517045.1. Lineage (NCBI taxonomy): Eukaryota > Viridiplantae > Streptophyta > Pinopsida > Pinales > Pinaceae > Pseudotsuga > Pseudotsuga menziesii. The sequence goes on along the minus strand of LPNX010823927.1, from coordinate 446,263 downwards.
GAAGATCGATCCATGTTATGTTCTTTGTCTCTACTGTAATGAAGATTTCTAGGAACCTATTTTGATGTGAATATTAATATGATATGAACGGATTTTGATGAAAACACTTTGTCTTGTGTCTTTCTTATTTTCCTATTTTCAATAATGCGGTATGAATGAATCAATGCTGCAATATGTTTGTTGTTTTTGAATGATATGATGTCTCTATGTTCTGAATGATTTCATACTAATTTATATGTTCACAAGTAATTGTAATGCTACAATCTAATGTATCGATGTGATCTAAATAATTTATGATATTAATAAATGATAGAGAAACCCATGCCTGGATGTGTTTGTAATGTGGTGATAGATGAACAGTAGATTCACAGAAAACCTCCTTCTTACTGTGGAAACATGGTTCTGACAGTTCTCCCTTGAAAATCTTGGGTGAGACTTCATATGCTTTGCAGGTGTTGTTGGACAAGATAAAACTTTTCTAGGCCGATGCTCAGGGAGATCCCTCAGTTAGGGGTGTCAACATTGTGTGAACCCCTGTCGGTAGATATGTGTCACAAAATGGTTCCATTGTTGGGACCATAGTACAAGGAGAAGTAGGATATGTCGTGGCATTCGATGAGACCGGAGATTCAAGATTGGTTCGACCAGAAGGCTCGGAGGAGAATCCAAGTTCTATATTAAGGACATAAGAGTGGTTGGGAAGGCATATCTATTCTGATATCCATGAGCACTTCTTCACCAAATTTATGATTATCTTGTATGATTTCTTGGCGTAGCTGACCTATAGAAAGACAGATTTCCAAGGAGGCGAACCTACTTGCTGGACTCCGGAGCTGATTTAGCAATTGAAGGAGGTAGACAAAAGAGAATCAAGGGATGTTGAAGTGTGGCTCGACAATATCTTTGAATGCTACATTATTGAGTTCATGGTCGACACAATCAAGTCTTATAGCGACGCGACAAGGGAATTCTTCAAAGGGCCAAGAGGTAGGTTTCTATTATCTTTGCAATTTTGGATTAAAATGGTTATCTATGAAAAAGGTATATTGAAGATGAACTCTGACAAGTAGAGCTCTGGTGTGCAGAGGTTGAAGATAATGTGGGGATAAGGGTTGGATGGAATTATATGGGATAGATGGATTGGATTTACGACGAACTTGTGAGGGAAGTCGAGGAAGAGTGTGGTATTATGCGAAGTGGGGTAAGGTTTCAACAAGAGAAGATGGAGAGGACTGGGGAGAGTCCTACTCCGACCGAAACAAAAAGCTACGAGATAATATCACAAGGGACTAAGTGACCCTACAATGAAGAAGAAGAAGACCAAGATACACCTAATCTTGAGGAAATACCAACCCAGAGAAACAACATACCTACACCTCTGTGCACTGTGCCGCACTCAGGAATAAATGCCAGCTTGACACCAAATTTCTTGAAGTGTCATCAACACACTAATAATAGTGGAATCAACAAACGGAGGAAGAAGGTCAAGGATGGGGATTGATGATGTAAATTTACCTCTGCTTCACGGGAATGGGACCGAGGATCCCGAACAATATTGGTTTCTATGCGAAGCAGTCTGGACTATAAAGAAATTCCTAGATGAGGATATTAAGAAGGTTCAATTAGAGATAACTTTTAGAGGTCACGCATTGGACTGGTACATGAAGTTTATGCAATTTCCCACATAGAACCTAATGAATACTCTATCAGAAATTAGAACCAGATTGATCAAAGAATTTAGGAAACCCAAGTTTGAGTCGCAATATATCATGAAACTAAAAGAGATCAAGAACTATCCAAATGAGTCAGTCTAGGATTTCAATCAATGATTCAATACACTAATGGAAAAAATCAATTTTAGAATGAGCGATGTGCAACACAAAGAATGGTTCATCGCGACACTAGTACAATATATCAAGATTCCATTTATTCAAAAGAATATTGCGACATAGAGCGAGGATCTGAAGATACCAATGAAGATGGAAGCCTCATCAGTCATAGAAATTGGAGGTGGAATGAATCAGATCCAATCACAACTAGAAAACCTGGAGATCCAATTGCAATATATCAAGAATGGAAGGGAGCATCATAAGGAAATATTATGTACTCAAAGCCACACAAAGGGACACCATAAGGATCAATGCCCAGATTTTCAAAATTACTTGCTGTCATGAGCTCCAAATATGCTAAGTCAAGGTGGATTTCCATGGTGACACATCTATCATGTTCATGGACATTGACATGAAGACTGTGTGTATATTCAAAAGATGGTATCTAAGCCTATGAATTTGTATATAATTTTTGTTGATCTGTTGGTCACGAAAATAAGGATTGTCAAGCATATGATCTGCTCTAGGAAAGGACAATGGATGCGTATTACATGAAGGGAGAAGAACATCGATCGGTGGAGAGACTGCCACTGCAGTAGCCACCACAGGTGGTATAACCATAGCCATAGTTTGTACCACAAACACAACCGCAGTTTCTACCACAACCACAGTTTTCTCCGACGCAACCACAATATAACCAAATGCAGTATGCTCCATAGAAGACACGGTATAGTCAACCACGGTATATTCAACCATAGCTGAATCCCCTACAACAACAATAGTTTAATCAAAACTAGTATCAAGAACAAGGAGTCTTTCATGCAGGATTCTAAGGAGGATGAAACATAGGTTTCAGTCGAGGAGGGGCATGAGGTCACGGACCTATGCAGTACTACAATTGTTGAGTATTGGGTCATTATTAGTGAGATTATCCAAACCTGTAGTCGCAGTGTACCTACTGTACCACTGCAGATCACACAGGTGAAGAATGTTCCACCACCATAGAAACAAAATCATAATGTGAATCAGAATGTGAACCAACCAATTAATCTATTACAAAACCGAAACTAAGCACAAATAGTTGGGAATATCTTAGCGGAACCTAGAGCTCAACATGCTTATGTTGGCGTCATTACTCATGGAGGTGCGAGAACAGAAGATGATGGTATGATCCCGTAAGTTAGATTGGAGGGTCATACAAAGGTGCAATTTGATGTCCACACTAAGAGGTATACGTTCTTTGAAAAATTCGACACCATGCTAAGAGATCCGGGTAAGTTTCCTATTTATGAAATGCCACCTATTTTTTATTCAACACTAGTAGCAAAACCATTATGGAAGCATGGTACACTACAAAATTTCTTTGAATTTTATCTATTACTGGCAAAATATCCTGATGTGCTAGCCGAGACCGCAAGATTTCTATATTGACAAGAGAAGGTTCAGCAGGAATCTACTGTGAATTCCCTGCATAAGAAGAAAACTGGAAAGGAGATGAGGATGAATGTTCAGATTGGGGATTACATTGTGGATTTAGTTATTGTGGATCTACGCTTAGATGTCAAAAATTTGAGAAAGAATACATGGGAGAAAATGGGGAAACCATAGTTGGTTTGGTCCCCTATGCATCTACGATTGGATAATCAGGCTAGGGTGTTGTCAAATGGGAGAGTACCATGGTTAATGGTGGAAGTTGACAGATCGAGGACATATGTGTATTTCGATGTTATCAAGATTTTTGATGAAGGAATCCCATATCCTGCAATATTGGGGATCAGATGGGCTAACGACAGCTTGGTGGTGATCAAATTTAAGAAGCACGTGATGACTTTTGAAAACCGTGATAGAGTAATAGCCCCAATGGATCTAAGCGAAGGAAGAAGGCATGTCTAAACAGTCAAGGAATAGGTTGTACAAGGATGGGACCATGCATACAACATTTTAGAGGATGATTCCCATCCCACTACAAATGGAGAGCTAGTTTGGAGAAGCTCTATCTCTGCATCATCGGATTCCTATGATGCGATAGAAAATTTATAGAATCAGATGCATTAGGTATTGATTTGAAAGTGTGGAAGAATCACTCAGTATCTACGTCGGGTTGCAACAAAGTTTTTCTAGTTACCGACATATGAAGGATTACCTGATTTTCCTAAATTTCTTGTTGAATTTGAAGACATGACCTTAGAACCACAGAGACTATTGGTGTTGGATGAGGCATTAAAGGCTACTCTAGCACGTTAGTGGGAGACACACAAGAAATCGATCAATGGGTGGTTGTTGTGTTGTAGGTTGATGGAGGTTCACTTCGCTGAAGCAGAGAACTATCAATTCGAGAAGTATGATGGGATAAAGGATCCCAATGATCATTTGATTGCATGTTGTACCATGTGGTTTTCACGGCTGAAGGATGATTGGGTGCATGATTTTGTACAAACATTGGATGAAATGTCGGGATAGTTGTATGTATCAGGAGAGCTTCGAAGAGAGATCAGAACATGGGAGGACTTGATGATATGTTTAAGTCACACTTTTAGTTTTTCATATGTTGATCTAGTGGTTCATAATGTGCTACAACATATCCGTGACATTGTCTTGGATATAGTTCCAGTTGCATATCATGCAGAACTACATGAAGTACTAATGATGATGGAGTGTTACAACGTAATAGGAGGGCCTGATGATGGAGATGAAGTAAGGAAAATCAAGATTTTAGAATCAGAAGGAAGTAAGAATATCATGGCATGAAACATGCCAACAGAAAAAATTAACCAACCATTCAAGATTTGAAAGGTCAACATTGGGACAGAGGAGGAACCAAATTTCACAAATATTGGAGATTATTGGGATGAAGAAACTATGGTGAAGATCACCGATGTGTTGCATGAGTATCAAGACTTGTTTTAGACTAAATTTTATGAAGTGAAAGGTATCTTATTATATTTGGGAGAAATGAAAATCCCACTAAAGCCAGATGTGAATCCTGTGAAGTAGCATCCGTATCGCCCGAAATAATGATACAAGAAGTGAGTGAAGGTTGAACTCGAAAGAATGGTGGACACAGGAATCATAGAACCAGTCAAAGAATTAGAGTGGATCAGTCCAATGGTCATGCAAGATAAGAATACATGCCACGTCTAGATTTGAGTCGATCTCTGGAAGATTAATGACACATGTGTTCATGATCCATTGCCAATGTTGTTTACTGACGAAGTGTTGGAAGGAGTAGGTGTTCAGGAAATTTACTCGTTTACAGATGGATTTTCAGGATATCATCCGATTAAGATCGCGAAGGAATATCATCATAAGATGAATTATGTGACTGAGTGGGGATGCTTCCAGTACATGGTGATGTCGTTTGGACTCAAGAATGCGCCTAAGATACTATCCAAGATCGTAGTCGCTACGTTTAAGGAAATTATTCAAACGTTTTTGGTGGTTTACATGGATGATTGGATAGTGTATGTATCAGTAAAGGATCACTTAGAAAATATGTGATTGATGTTGGAGTAGTGTCGACAACATCAGATCGCGTTGAATTCGAAAAAATACATATTTTGTGCACCATTCTAGATTTTGTTGGGTCACATGGTCTATAAGGAAGGGATGCTAGTTGATCCATCCAAGATTGCACTCATTGTTAACTTACCTCCACAGACGATTGTGAAATAGCTCAGAGCAACATTAAGACATATGGGATATTATCAAAAGTTCATAAGAGGTTACGTTGCGATCACAACACCAATGGAGAAGTTGCTGAAAAGGGATGTGCAGTTCGGTTGGAGTTTCAAGGGAGTCTTGACACCTTAAAGAAGAATATGGTCACCGCACCAATATTGGTTTTTCTAGATTGGATGAAGGAATTCCATGTCCATGTCGATGCATCATCAATTGCGTTAGGAGTGGTGTTTCCACACACAGGAGAAAGGGATATTGATCATCCGATTTATTTTTCCAGATGGAAGTTGTCATCTACGTAGAGGAATTATACAATGACTAGGACAGAAGGGTTGGCAATGGTTTATGCATTACAAAAGTTCTACCACTACCTGTTAGGGGAGAATTTCAAGATGTTCATTGATCATTCTGTGTTGAAATACTCTTTGAATAATCCTGTGTTGGGGGTGAAGATATTTCATTCGCTACTACTCTTCCAAGTGTTTGATTTCAAAATCATTGTGAAGCCGAGCTTCTTGAATGTAGGACCTGACCATTTGTCGTGAATAGAGACACGCGAAGAACCAACCAAAATTGAGGATGGGATACCTGATGTGCATCTATTTAAGGTTGGAATGGTCTATGACCATTATGAGCAAATAATTCATTTTTTGGAAACCGAAAGCGCTGGATGATTTCACCACAAATCAGAAGAAACAATTGGTTGTTCGGGCCACATATTTTCAGTTGATCGCCAGAGAATGCAATCATATGGGACCCAATGAGATTCTACACCAATACATCTTACCACATGAGAAAGAACGGATATTGGTGGAAGCAAATGATGGAGTTGCAGGAGGACACTGTGAAGGTCGTGCAATATCCAGGAAGATACTTTGCATAGGCCTCTGGTGCCAAACTGTTCATAATGATGCAGTGGATTATCGAAGAAATTGTGATGTTTTCCAAAGAACGGGGAAGCCATCATGAAAGGATGAGATTCCCTTAGTACCTCAAGTAACGATGCAACCATTTGATAAATGGGAAGTGGATTTTGTGGGGCCCATCAACCCACTAGGAAAAATGACAAGGGCTCATAATAGTGATAGATTATTTGACAAGGTGGGAAGAAACTACACCAGTGGAAGATTACAATGTTGCAACTGCATCAAGGCTTCTATTTGAAAATGTTGCTACTCAATTTGGTTGTCTGAATATCTTGATGAGTGATTAAGGAAGTCATTTCATCAATTCCAATAACTATTCCCTGACAGAAGAGTTCCATATTCAACATAAGAAGAGCACTCCTTATCATCTACAAGCTAATGGGACAATCGAAGCATTCAATAAGGTATTGGAGCATGTGCTCCCAAATTTTCACAATGCAAGCTATGATGATTGGGACTTGAACATTCCAGAATTTTTATGGTCTCATTACACTACTTCCAAATGATTGATAAGGAAGACACCATTCAAGTTGGTTAATGGGAAGGAAGTAGTGATTCCAATGGAATATATTGTTCTAAGTTTGCTCATCAAAATAGCGACAAGGATGGATAACAAAGGAGCACTGGAATTTTTAAAATTGCACAGTGATCTAGGGACTAAACACAAGTCTCATCAAATATTAGTAACAAATGACTCATGAAAATGGTGTAATCGGGCTATGGAATGAGTAGCCGCTCTGTATATTCACACAAAGAATGAGTAATTACATTACAATGTCATGTTGCAAGCATGAATGACTAGCAATTCGAATCCTCAAGGAGGTCATTCGAATTGAATGAGTGAGTCTAGCTTAACTCAATGTAAGCCACAATCAACACTCAAGTTAACCACTGTTCAAAACCCTAATTGACTCAACTGAGCCCTAACTGAAGTTGGAGTGCAATAAATGACTGAGTCTTAACTAGAAGAGATTAGACATATGTCACAGCAAGCCAACCATCAAGTGGCAGTGCTTCAATGACTCCAATGAACCCCGATGAGGTTAACTGAAGTGCAATTGAACATCAGAAGTGGTTGGAGATGCCCCTATTGACTCCAATTCATTAAATAATTGATTTAATGAGGAGAGGCACCTTCACTGCTCTGTTTAACTAATTGTAACCATCATTTAGCAATAAAGTGCATTAATGACACTCAGATCACCCCCGGAGTGCTCCAGTTAGCCTCCCCGAATGTAGGAGAAGGCTAAGTTATCCTCCTTGACTGAAGGTAGGCATGGGTGTGATCTAGCTGATGTCATTTAATGCTCCATTGATGTCAATTAGGTCAATAATACTTAGGATAGTGGTTTAACTAGGCAAGATTGACCAAAATGAGTGTGTATGGTGGTAAATGTCTCCAACCACCCCCATAAGCTATACTCAGGAGGAGTAGAAAACATAAAATGCATAAAAATTGTAGGGCCCTGAAAACTAAGGCCATTGGTCACCCTGTACAATGCTGAAATTGAAACAATGCTAAAAAACAAACTAAGTGAGGAAAAGAGGGAAAACCTAGTGGGAAACCCCCCCCCTCAAGCAGAACACTAAAGTAGTCTGAATCACCCTGATGAACTCACCCCCAACAGTGAATGGAGGTAAGTGAAATTATTTTCTGAAAATGTCTTGGTGAAGATGTCTACAATCTACTAAATCTCATCATTTGGGGAGTAACGCAGAATGATGGTCCTGTCATGCACTAGCTCACTAAAATAGTGCATGTGGATCTCTACATGCTTGGTCCTCTACTTGGTAACTAGATCTGTGGATATATTAATATCAATTTTATTGTCACAAAAGAGGACAATGGAAAATTTACTACCAAGATCAAACTTTGAAAGAATGCCTTGCAACCAAACTGCTTGGATGCAAGCATTCACCACTCCTCGATACTCGACCTCTGCTGAAGATAGTGCTATGACAACCTTCTTTTTGCTAGATCAGAAAATGGGGCCACCAAGAAACATGAATACATATCCAGAAGTAGAATTATAATCAAAAGAATCACCCACCCAATCAGAATATGTGTATCCAACCAGCTCTAGCTTGGAGTCTGCAGCATATTGAATTCCGTAGGTCCTGGTTCCTTAAATATACTGGAGGATCCTCTTGGCTGCCTTCCAATTAAGATCATAAGGCTGATGCATATATATTGATACATCATTCATGGCATAATAGATATCAGGACAATAATGTGTCAAGTACAACAAGCTACCAATCGGATGTTGATAGATAGTGCAGTCCATGGGAGGTGTGCTTTTTCCTTCTTCAAGGATGGTCCCTGAAAGGAAAGGGAATGGTGCAGGCCTGAATTCAGCCATGTTAAACTTGAATAATGGGTATGAAATCTATTTTGGATTATTTACCATTATCCCATTATATTTTTTCTCAATTTCGAGCCCCAAAAATTGTTTTAGGAGCCCCAAATCACTCATTTCAAAGGCATTGTGGAGAGCAATTTTGATGGTTGAAATGGAAGCAACTGTGATACCTATGATCAGTAAGTCATCAAAATATAAAACAATAATAATTAAATGAGAATCATACTTCTATAAATACACATTTGTATCTGATCTACTCCTTTGGAATTTTTGTGAGAGAAGGAAGGCATCCATCTTGGAATACCACTCTCTTGGGGCCTGTTTTAACCCGTGTAGTGACTTCCTTAGCTTGCAAACCAAAGATGGATCAGTGGTGTATCCCTCAGGATAATTCATGTATATCTCCTCATGAATATATCCATGCAAAAATTCTGNTATGATGCACTTCCCAGTGCTTAGATGCCGAAATTGCCAAAACTAGGCGGATGGAGTCCATTTTTGCAACCGGTGCAAAGGTCTCATGGTAGTCCACACCTTGGATTTGAGAGAAAAATTTTCCCACCAGACTCAACTTATATTTGTAGGTGCTACCATCTGCAGCAACCTTGGTCTAAAACATCCACTTGCATTGAACCAATTTCCTTCCCAGAGGAAGAGAAACTAGCTCCCAAGTAGTGTTTTTCTAAAGAGAATTCATCTCTTCATCCATTGCAACTTGCCATCTCGGATCCTTCCGAGAATGGTAGTAGGATTTTGGGTCTGAAATAATCATAAAATAGAAATTTTCAGACATCAAATTATCAGGACATGAGAGCGCAATACTTGCTCTTTGGAAATCAGAGTGGGTTCTCCTTGGATCATCCGTATTTCCAATGTTATCTCCCGCGGATGAGAGTGTCTGTCGGGCCCATGTGGGAAGATGATTTTGTACTTTAGTTTCTGATTCAAAATATGATGTTTTCTACACACTGCTATCATAAATCATAGGATCTAAATCAGGTTCATCTCCCCCAATTTCATCATCCAAATATTCAGTAGAATAGGAAGGAAAATTAGCAGTTTTCTCCTTCACTAGTTCCATCTCCTGAAGAGGCTCATTGAACTTGACACTTCTCTCAATGATGATCTGTTTTGTTTTGATATCTAGTAGATTGAAACCTTTTGATTAATTAGGATACCTAATAAATATACATTCTATGCTTTGCGGTTCAAAATCCCTTCTTTTATCAAGTGGAATTTGGGCCCATGCAGTGGACCCAAACACCCGCAGGTTCAACACATCCAACTTGTGTTCGAAGCATGGTTCAAAAGGGGTATTCCCTTTCACATATGAGTGTGGAACCCTGTTATGAATATATGATGTAGCATTCATGGTTTCAGCCCACAAATTTGTAGCCAACTTCTTTGATTCCAACATACAGGTGGTCATCTCCTTGAGAGACCGATTCTTCCTTTCCGCTACTCCATTCTGCTAGGGAGTGTAGGAATTGAATGTTGGACCTGAATACCAAATTGGGAGAATATGTGCAGAAAATAATTACTAACATACTCCCCACCATTATCAGATCTTAAGATCTTGATCTTAAGCCCAGAGGCATTTTCGATCAAGGCCTTCAGTTCATAAAAATTTTCACATACTTTAGACTTCTTTTTGAGAAAGAAGACCCATGTGTACCTTGAAAAATCATCAATAAAAGTCAGAAGATAACTTCATCCATTCATGGATGTGATAGGAATTGGACCACTGATATCAGAATGTATCAGGCCCAATATTCATGTAGCTCATTTTTCCTTCTTTCGATCGAACTTGTGCTTAGGGTGTTTTCCAATCATACATCCCTTGCAATTTCTAGTGGTTGCCTTGATGACTGGGAGGCCTTCAACCATGGAGTTTTTCTATAATTACTACAAATATTTTAAATTTTTATGGCCAAACCTTTCATGCCACAGCCTACTAACTTCATTTCCATGAGTTAGTAGAGCGATGGGATTTGCAACTACAACAAAGTGAGAGAACTCATAGGGTTTTGCATGATGGTTTGCAAGGCCTTTAGCAATGAGTTTCCTGGATGCAAGATCCATTATCTCAACATCATTTGGGATGAAAAAAACTCTCTTAGGCACTCTTTTATGTGTCATTTGATAGACAGTAAGTATATTTGATTCCAGATACAGTAAATACAAAACATTTGAAAAAGAGCCATTCTCAAGATCAACTGTACCTTGTCCTTCTGAAATGATGATGGAGTCATATCCCATATGGATGGGGATGGATTTTCCAGTCTCCAAGGATGAAAAGGAGTCTCTTTCATCCATCATGTGGTTCGAAGCTCCAGAATCAATCAAGAGTTCTTTGGATTTTGAAATGCTTTCCATGAGGGCATGAACTTTTTCATGCTGTGGTTCTCGATCTTGTTGATCTCTCCTCCGAAAGATTTTTAGAAGATTGATGTGATTTCTCTCAAGCAGATAGGTAGCTTCATCAAGGTTCTTCTTCATCCAAGCATGTTCAGGGTGGAATCCCTTCCCGCAGTATGAACACTTGACTTTTTCCTTTCCATGGTGCCCTTTTCTTTTGTTCTTCCTTGAGCCATAAGACTCATCATGCTACTCGTTTTCAACTCTACACTTAGGAGATTAAAATTTAGTTTTTGGGTTCTTCTACTTCTTTTCTTTACCCTTCAAATATTTGGGCCCCGAGACATGGAGGGCTTGATCATGGGAGGATCTGATGATCTCCATTTGGACAAGCTTATCATGTTCACTTGTTAGGGACTCATTGAAGGCATTGAGTGTAGGCATTTTCCATCCAGGGGTTTTGATCTTCCCCGCACGGAATGTAGAGACAAAAACTGAATAATTATCTCCAAGTTTTGAGAGTATGGAGAGGATGAGCTAATCATCTGCCTTCTCCTCTTTGTATTGCTTCAAGAGTAAGACAGTGTGCTTGAAATTTGTGAAAAAGTCATTCAATGTATCAAAATTGGAAGGATGGAGAGACATCAATTCATTTTTGAGTTGGTAAACCCTCAAATCATCCTACTTTCCATACAGGGTTTCCAATTTGTCCCAAATTTCCTTTGGAGTCTTCAATCCCAAAAGATGGAAAAGAAGATCCCGGGAAATAGAGAGGCACAAGAATCCGAATGATTTATCCTTCTTGTTCAAGAATTTTGATTTGTCTATAGCAAAACCAGGCTCAGGTTTAGTGTCCATGGTGACTCTATAGAGTCCTCTAAAGTGCAGCTGAATCTCCATGTCTCCTTTCCATGAGTGGGAATTGAATAAAGTCAAAATATCTATTGAGGAGGCCATCTAGATTTGCTGGAGCGAATGCTTCACCTGTAGAAAACCTAAAAATCACAACAGAAAGGGAAATGTAAGGTCAGACATCCTGCACATTTTATTCTTTCATCACACCCAACATAGTCAATCAAGCAAGATTGATCAACAAGTTCTTTACTTCGGGTATTAAGTGGTAAGCCTTGGCTTCTGGTGCAGTGTTGGATTTTTGAGCTATTGCTCAATTTTCATGCAATATCTATCAAAAACCTTGTTTTTGAGAGATTTGAGCTTCGTCCCACTGTAATCTCTGATACCATATTAAACTTGCATGATGATCTAGGTACTAAACATAAGTCTCATCAAATATTAATAACAAATGAGTCATGAAAAGGGTGCAATCAGGCTACGGAATGAGTAGCCACTTTGTATATTCACATAAAGAATGAGTAATTAAATTATAATGTCATGCTACAAGCATGAATTAATAGCAATCCAAATCCTCAAGAAGGTCATTCGAATTGAATGAGCAAGCCTAGATTAACTTAATGTAAGCCACAATCAACACTCAAGTTAACCACTGCTCAAAACCCTAATTGACTCAACTGATCCCTAACTGAAGTTGAAGTGCAATAAATGACTGAGTCTTAACTGAAAGAGACCAGACACATGTCACAGCAAGCCAACCATCAAGTGGTAGTGCTTCAATGACTCCAATGAACCCCGATGAGGTTAACTAAAGTGTAATTGAACATTAGAAGTGGATGGAGGTGCCCTAGTTGACTCTAGTTCATTAAATAATCATTAAATAATCAATTTAATAAGGAGAGGTTCCTTCACTACTCTGTTTAACTAATTGTAACCATCAGTTAACAATAAAGTGCATTAGTGACACTCAGATCACCCCCGTAGTGATCCAATTAGCCTCCTTGAATGTAGGAGAAGGCTAAGTTAGCCTCCTTGACTGAAGGTAGGCATGTGTGTGATCTAGCTGATGTCATTTAATTCTCCACTGATGTTAATTAGGTCAATAATACTTAGGATAGTCATTTAACTAGGCCAAATTTACCAAAATGAGTGTGTATGGTGGTAAATGTCTCCAACAGGAAGAACGATTAACATAGTTGGTGTCAAAACCCCAAATTTTCTGAAAAATTTAAATTTTTTTAATATAGCTAAATAACAAAAGCAGTCAACAAAGCATTTAATTAGTTGTGTGTGTTACTGAAATCATTATTTGATTTACTTGTTGCATTATGTGTATTTTATTTGACAGTTGCTTTCAGTTTACTGACTTGTTTTCTTTTTGTGACCACAAGGTGGGGCTGTCATGAAAAACTGGGCTTACTTAGCTTTCAAGCTAATGCAGAAGGTTTTTCTTGTTCTTACAGACTACAGGTAAGAAGTTCGGTTGCTGCTTGTCGAAATTTTAAAGTATTTAAGTACAAGTTCTTTGCAAAACAAAAGTTCAGTAAGAAAATAAATGCTATGCAAATATCAATGCTTATTGAGGTAAATTCATTAACTGTCCTTCTTTCTAGTAGAAGTAGATTTATGTTTCTTAATGATTACTGCAATGTCCAATATCTATCATAGTTGTTAAGTGTCAAAAGATCTTAAATAAAATTCCTTACAAGTAGAGTAAGAAATGGCAGAGTTATAGAATCAATAGTTTACTGTCAAAAGTGCACAAATACATTTAGATCGTAATGTATATTAATAAGTGGGTTTACATCTGTATTTCAAGCTACTCACTAAGAAGGATATACTCATGCTGATGCATAAAGTCTTATTTACACTACAATTGATCCAAATAATACTAAAGCCTATCTTTAGTTAGATAGATAACCTACTGTAAACCGGTTTTATCCTATCCCTTCATATATATAAAAGGGGCCTATTCTTATTGGACTACTATCCTTAAAAGAATGCATAACATAAAAGTATTAAGGTCTAAAAATTATGTTGGTGAATCTTCTGTTAAGAGATTAATGGTTTAACTCTTTTATGTTACCAATTTCTCGGTTAAGAACATTTATTCCAGGTAATGCATTCATCAAAATAATTGTTTATTATTTTCTTTTGTATTTATTTATCATACTTAGATAAATACAACAAGACCAATGGGGTTAACATTATTAATAGGATAATTGCTATAGTTGAATATTCAAACCTCATTAATATCAACCATTAGTATACTTTTATAATAAAAATATAGATGTTGGTTGAATACTTGTGTAAGCATTATTCTTACTCAATCATATGTGTTTTTATTTTCTTCTATAACAATGTTACGAAACTTATTTTTATCAAGGTTGTAATGGTTGAAGAAGAATACATATGCACCTATATGGAAAGGTCATAAAAAGACCATATCATAACAAGTTTATGGTTTCTAACTCTTAAACTTTTATAAACCTTTACTTCATATATTCCAAGTTTGTATAAAACATTAGGTTAAGAACTCACTACTCTTGATAGAGTATAACCTTTTGATCAAATGATTATTATGTAAGAGATAATAGGTTATGCAGTGCTATGTCGTAGTGTTAACTACGCCCATGATGATTAAAGGGTTATAACCTGATTGCATTCATAAACATGATATACCATAATGTATTTTAATGGTTGTTAAAATATTTACGACAAAGGTAAGCTCTAAGGCATAGTTTAAATGACAGGTTGACTTCAGCTGGGACCATAGTAGAACCTTTGGAGACATCCAAATGATTGATAAAGTCGTTCCTCGTGATTGCTCATTGATAAATATGGGAAGATACCCACCGTGTGAAAATATTTTGCATGGAGACTTGGCTTAGTTTTAGCCAAGCGTTATCAGGTAAAAGAGATTCATCTCTAACCCTTGCTCGTTAGTATTCCCTCGCCTACGGGCTCTATTCATTCTTCTACGAAGTATTTGGCTGCTTTGTCACCTGAGTAGTGTCGCTGCTGTCTTTGGATTATTCCTCCCTCATTGGCTTGTCCAAATGCACAGAACGAAGGTCGTGCCATAGTGTTGCTGTTCGTCATAAGTTACTTGTTCTCCTTTCAGATTTTCATTGCCTTACTAGCCTAAACCAAACCCTTGACTGTAAAATTCCCCCCCTTTCTTCTTCATTTTACCAATATGAGGGTGGTTCCTCATTTCAGAGAGTTGCGGCTTAAATTTTACAGTATACTGTGTGTTTTTCTAGGGTTTTACCTTGTCGGCCGAATAATTGGAACTCTCTTTACTGTCAGTAGTTGATGGAGTGTTGTAATGCCGTTTCCTTTGTAGCTAGTGACAGACCTCCTTCTCGTGCTAGTCGCCGCGTTACTGGTTATCAGTGATTATATTTCTATTAAGCTTAAGGTAAGAATATCATTCGTATTCTTATTATTATTGCACATTTCCTTTTTTATATAACTCTTTATATTTAATATATCATATTTAACAGTAGGATGTGTGTTGAACTTGCAGGTATAACCTGTCTCTTTCTCTCCGCGTAGCGAGTACAAGGTTGCAGTGACTTGAAGGTCACGATAAGCCCTGGAATTTCCATGGCTGTTCTACCTTGTACAAACCCTTATGGGATTTTTATGGGTTGGTTGTCATGGCCTGAATAACCATTGTGGGTTTTTGTTATTCTGGTTATTTGATTCGTCGTTTTTAATGGTTGTTAAAACCCTTGCTTAGTGCAGGGTTCTCCGGCTTTGGCCGTGAGTGCACATTTTGTCTTATTTTATAATACTGTGTTTGTATAAACAAAAATAATAGGCTATAAAAACCTCACTTTGTGGATTTTCATTACGACCGTGAGTAAAAATTATTGAACTGGTCTTCACAGTTGTTAACTCTGTTGTATTTTGGATTGGTAGGGTTTTTACCCTAAATTGACAGTTTCAAGAAAATATTTACGGCCTTTTAAATAAAATTATCGTTTAAAATTTACATTGCTCCTATGAATATTTTGGGGTGTTTTTAATTGTCTTATGATAATTGTTAAGCTCGATAGGTCGAGCATTCTACACTGTTGATTTTACCCTGTGCGATAAAATACTTGATTTTTACCTGTAGTATTTTTATAATTAAATGCTAAGATCTCCTGTGCAATTTTTATATATTGACTTACTTTATTATTAAAGAAAAAGTAATTTCTTAGAACTATTATCCTTCAGAATATAATGACTGGATTCATTCCCCTTTTTTTTCTTTAAAAAGCAATTATTATATAACTGTCAGTAAATCTTAAGTACATAATCTATATTCTAATTCTGGTTTACAATAATAGGTTAAGGTATTACTGTAATTACCTACTAATAATATCTTTATAAAATAAATAATAGGATAGTAATTATTACTTATTATAATAACATTGTTACCCTACCTGGAGTACTATTACTTTTGTTGTTATTTAAGCTTAGTTTCTTTTGTAAGTATATAGGGAAATATTAATTTGTTCTTTGTTTATTTATACTGATAGAATAAAATAACCTGTTGTTAACATGTTCTTATACTTACTGTATTAAATACTTTGTAGACATACTCTCTATATTCTATATTGTCTGGTTTATATTACAATTTAATATTTATAAATAAATGCAAAAGACTAACTATGTTCTACACTGTTAACATCTTAAATAGTATAGGTTAGTGGTTGTATGTTTTTGTTTAGTTGTCATTTATTGAGACACCTGCTCTGATCCCACTTTCTTGGGGGATCATGACCCCAAATGTAGGGAAGTTTCCACCTGTAACATAGGAAGTGTTTGAGGATGCTGCCACTTGTCTTTTTCCCTCCACCTAGTTCCTTCCACGAGTTTGACCAGTACACTCTTATTAACAGCTCTCCCATGCTGTTGTCTCCATTTTTATTTATTAATAATAAAATATTCAGAATTACATTCCACTTGTTTTGACTCTGCTGAGTCATCAGTTCCTACTTAGTATTAAATTTAACATAATGTCTTAGGAAATATAATTAAAACAATTAACATTATTTTACAAAATTGGGGTATGTGACAGTTGGTGTATCTAGAATAAGATGGGTTCATCATCGAATTTCATCAGTGCATTGAGAAGGATATCCAGAAAACATGGCATGATCACCACATCAAAACCAAGAACTTCGAGCAAGGTGATATGGTGTTGTTATATGACAGTAAGTTTTTGAAACATCTAGGTAAGTGGAAAATGCATTGGTTAGGTCCTTATGTAACCAATTTCATTACCAATGCAGGTGCGGTATAGTTCCAACAATTAGATGGTGGGATGTTTCCTAAGTTAGTAAATGGAAGCCAACTCAAGACCTACCGGAAGGGCCCAGTGTGACGTGGTGCTTGAGGCATTCTACAACAGAAAAAAAATGCACAAGGTGGTACTCAGGAGGTTGGTGCACTGAAAACTAGTTCCAGTGCAAGAAAAAGTGTTGAGCTTGTTGCAAGAAAGCAATGTGGAGACATTTGTAGGGATGCGGTACGGTCAAATCGAACATTTAGTATAGAAGTTAAAATAGTTGGGTGGTGGAATCAATGGATGAGACATGCATTTATGGTGAATCCAAATTTTAGATTAAGCAGACAGATAGAATATTTGGTTAATAATACATTGTGTATTTGGTCATGATGATTAGAAATATTTTGCACAACTGCCCCCACGCTATAATAACTGGTGGGATGTGGGTTGGAAAATCCATCATTGTTATTGAGTAAAGCAGATGAGAGAGAGCATAGAGAATAGATGAGAGTTTGGTGAGAAGTTGTGAGAGATTGTAGTGATGGAACATGTGATTTCAAGTGGGAGTATCCATGATTCACCACCAATTGAGGAAGAGGGGGTCAGCATACAGATGGAGCCACCAATGATTTCATGAAATAAGAGGGGGTCCAAGTGTCCCAAGTATCCTTCGCAAAAGAAGAGGGGGTCCAAGCGTCCCAAGTCACCTTTGCAAAATAAGAGGAATACTAGAAACTTGAGCAGAGCGAAAACAAAAGTAGAAGCAGCAGCACAGGCAGGGTTGTCAACAACTGGGGCATAAGGATCCACAATAAGACAAGGTTTCATTGCTAGTAACATCCTTGGGTTTGTGCCCTTGTGTAAGCTCGGCACAACCCGCCCCAAGCTGATGAAGAATTGGCGGTACCCAATTTAGATGCTAACACTACCAATGGGGATACAATGCACATTTAATATTGTGTCGTGCTTGACAAGGATGAAGTATAGTGATCACGACCTGTTGGCATACACTGAGTGCACAATTGATCCATTCGAGTTGCAAGAAGGGAAATATAGCAACCCACTATTGTGCACCCCACAACAATGGGTGACGGGACTGCTAAGGCCAAGGATTTTAGACCTCATACACATGTCACACTTTAGCAGGATGGTGGGAGCCAATTTGTGCATGAGTCAACTATTGGTATGCTTTCATGGAGTTTATTTGTGTCTGGACACAAATGTTCCAGTCATCAGGGAGTTTATATCATAAATTAATGGGTTTCCCATGCAAGGACCCAATCCATTGCAATGCTTTTGCGTCAAGGAAAATGATAAGAGGTTGGTTGCCAAGATGAAGAGGAATATGTCTCGGATCATGATAAATGGGCATACATCACCGATACCATTAATGATTAGGCAGTTTGCGTTGCAGCAAATATTTTTGACATTATGGTGGTGCACAAAAACCGCCCCAATCAGTGTACCTCTGGGGTGATCGCATGCACAAAGCAGTGCGCTGAGATCATACACATGAACTGGTCATTATTCTTGCTCAACCAATTAAAGTAATATGTGATGCTGGTGCAGGAGGGTAAGTGGTCATTTACATACTCATGGTTGATTTTGATTGTATTAGTAGCATGGATGAAGCCTTCAGACTATCAAGGCATGGATTTTGAGGTCGCTTGATTCTGTAAGGGAACGAGGTACCAAAACATATGGTATATCAATGAGAGGGACCGGTTGAAGGATTGTGTGATACAGTTTTGTCTATACTTGTATGCATTGCAGGTCACAACTGAGAACATTCCTTGCTTATTTGAAGAAGCAGCAACAAAATATCGGTGGGTCATGAGGTTTTTGAGGAGCCCGCATGCAATTCACATACAAGAAAGAAGGGACTAGGAAAGGAAGTGGTTAGCCACTCAATAAAATTTAACTGATGAGGACCTAGATGCGATAGCAGACGATTCTCCTATGGAGTGGAGAGCATCTGTTAGTGCCGAAGAGGTGCAATATTTTGTGTCAGGTCCTCCACCCAATGCTCTAGTGGATCAAGTACATGTACAAGAAAGAGAACAAGAATCACAGGAGGAAGATTCAAGGACTCTGACGAGTTCAAAGATGGATCGACAATTTGAAGAAACAAGGATGAAGCAAAGACCAGAAAAAGGAGAAGTGAGCAGCACTGTGTTGATGGAAGATGAGCAAGTAAACCGCATCATAGTGGAAATATGAAGGAAACCACTATGAGTGATGTGCAACTGAGGTAGAAATCGATTGAAGGATTTTAAGAGGTAAATTTTTGTTATCACCATATTTTGAAATGTTTTTGGATTACGGGAGATTTTGGAAAATGAACCTATTAGAAATACCATGAAGGCATAGCAACATGAATAAGGTGAAGAGATTCATGAATAGATGGCTCATATCCAAGGAGGTGAAGATCAATGACAGACAAAGATTCTGCAGAGCGGAGATGCAAGGTAGAATGCGACCTTGGTATTTGTGGAATATGTTAAATGGAAGCAGTGTTGGAGAGCTGAGATTGATCCAAAACCAAAGCAATGGTGTTGAAGAGTTCCACACAGTAAATGTGCTCGATCGAAGTCATTTTTCTGAATCATGAAATGTGTTAAAGGGAAGAAGCGATCAGACGATGGAGATAATGGAAGAGATGGATCTACAGTCATGGTAAATTTTGTAATCTGAAATAGCACAGACGAGGTCAGGATTTCAATATGCAAAAAGTTGTAAGGTTTGAAAAGATAGACGGTTACAAAGAGAGATTAATCTTGATCAATGGGTAGGGGAAATTCCACAATAAGGAGTTGCTCACTCGATTTAAGGAAAAGGGATCAATGGAATGTCAAAGCTCTCAGGAATAAATGACCCCGATGAGGATAGTTTGGAGATCGATAGTTTATGTTGATTCCCTAAATTGAGATGCAGAAATGGATAATATTGAAGCTTCGGTAGGGAGATATTACATATCAAAGACTTATATTAAAAATAAAGGTAACTATGACATAGTTTATTCGAAGGAACATAGGAGTTACACAGTATAGAAAACTATAAATGTGACTACGTGGAGTTGGAAAGGATTTTTTCTTTTCTAGAGATTTGAGATTGACAAACGCCTAGATTGTGTGCAGAGTGCCCATGCAGAAAAATCAAAGAATGATGCTAAGTGACAAGGTAGGCTCCCTAATACTTCCTTATTACTTTGAAAATGGATAGACCAGAAGAGATAGAGGTAATAGAGGTGGGAGATAATGAAGAAATAGGGCTAGTGGCCGAAAGGAGGAAGAAATCTTCATAGATGACGATGCAGAGATATTTGATACTATTCTATTGGGAGAAGCAGTTTAAGTGGCTAAAGGTAAAGTATAAGTTCCTAAGGACCAAGGTAGAGATGCATGTGGTGTTTTTAGGTCATTTTCCCATTTCTTCTCTATTAACCATACCCCCCATTATCCCGAGTTTGTTGAGTGGTGTGTAGGAAATTTTTTCACCACTGGAGAAGTCATCATGAATAGGTCCAAGTGCAAATTCCTTTTCCCTGTTCAAGATCTCGACATCTGTAAATCCCTCCATGTCCCAGATGAATTCGTCCATACATCCTAAGCATACAAGGAAGAAAATATTATACATTTTTTTTGAGAATCCACAGTCGAAAGTAAGGAAGCATTCCTAAAATGTTGTTGAAAACCTAACAGTGAAGTTATCACTCTGTCTTACCCCATTGACCTGAGTCTGTTTAATGAATAAGATGAGTGTTGCATAACCTTAGCCAGTCAGTTCCTAGGTTTAGATACTAATGGCTATATCATAGAATCGTTGTTGAGTCTACTGTTTGTCTTAAATACATATCCGGTCAAACTTGAACTCCTAGACAATCATTTCAGTCTTGTCTTCTTAAGTTCAATGAGTTTCTAGTTGAGAGCATTGATTCTTAGTTAACTAATTTACACAACACCAGAGTGTTCAGATTTCAATCCTTCTTATTAAAATTGTTCTTGTATTACAATGAAGATAATTCTCAAGTTATAGGGTTAGTAATCACTGATGACATGACCAAGAATTACTGTGAATTCTTGAACCTCTTGATGGCAGAGATTTATGGCCTCTTCTTCCAAGAAATACTGCCTAGGGTGTTTCCTGAGATGAAGAAGATGTTGCATCTATCTCCTAATAAGAGGATAGGAGATTGGTTTCTGATCGAATTTGAAACAATTATAAGACTATACAGTTTTGTACATCAACCATATATCCTTACGGCCTTTTTGACAATCAAGATTTTTCATTGGAATTGGTTAGGTGGAGGCTCACTGTTGAAGAAGAACAAATTCTGAGTTTTAGGAAAAGTTAAGGGATAAAATTTCCCTAGAAGGTGGGGCCATACACAGTTAAAAGCACAGATTTCCTACCACTATTTGATGATCTACTCATGAGCATGGGATTCCTTTTGGGACAGCCAATAAACTACGACCCACACCGAGTGATCTCGAAAAGGAGACAGACTAATAAGAATAAGCCTTTTAATCACACAGAGGTAACTGGACTCAAGGAAGCTATGAATTGGGATGATTATCCTAATCACACCATAAAGGATGTCAGGATGGAACAGAACTCTGCCTCATCCCTGCCTGGGGAAAATTCTTTCCCGATGAACCTGTCCAGCATAGTCCCAATGGCTAGATATGTCTTGTCATTAGTGATTTTTTCATAGAATACTAAGAAGAGAGACCATGCAGAACTTATGGATACTGATTATATACACATAGCCAGCACACCAAAAAAGCGTAAAATGGAACTAGAGAAGTAGATGGTGTAGGTAAGGACAATACGTATGAGAGGCCAGATGAAGATGAGTAGTGGGAAAGGAAAACAAAAACAAGAAGAAACCATAAAATCTATGTTAGAACTTCAAGAGTATATATTTGATGGGAAAACCCTAAGAAAATAAGCTTCCAAAGAAGATCTGTTGAACACATACAGAGAGACGACCAATAAAACCTTCGATGAGACAGTGAGGTTATATCATGAAATAAGGTAGTTACCTGGGCTAGGCATGGCATTGAAGACTATGAGAGATCATACTATAGACACCCTACTCCTGACCGTGTCAATGGGAAATAATGTGTCAGAGGTTAGGGTGAACCTAGGGAAAGTTCCTACTTTGGATATCATAAACCCTAACAGAGAATGTGTGGATATCCTGAATACTAGATTGTGAAAAGCCACTTTAAAGATGTCCAAGGTGGATTCTAGTAAAACTAAGAATCAAGATCTATTGAGGAAAGTAAGAGTTGAAAACAAGGCTCTAAAGGTCCAATTTCAAAAGTTGCAAGATGGATCAATAAAGGTGGATGCACAAGTAGATAAAGGAGCATTGGCTTAGAAGTTGCTGGAAGAGAAAGAAAAATAAATTCAGGTGCTTAAAAATAAGTTGAAAATCCCTTCTACCTAGCTCATTCAAACAGCTGAGTTGACTGAATTCGAGAAGGAAAAGGAGGCTTTGAATACTGAGCTGACTTATTGCAAAGACAAACTTTTGGAATTAGAGGAGAAAGAGAAACAATTGGAGAAATAATCTAAGTTGTTAAAAGAAAGTAAAGATCATTTAAAGGTTAAGCTATCAACCAAGGAAAGAGAGGTACAAGAGAAAGGAGAAGTAGTGGAAATTCCAACTACTATGCCCAGTATGGAGACAGACACCACCTCCTTGTCTAATGCTATGTCACAGGTAAAACTAAGGGATGTGGATCTTACAGTATTAAAGCAACAGAATAAGAATTTGGAAGATATGGCTTCAAGAAAGGAAGAATAAAAGAAGAAGTTAACAGAAAGATGTTAGGAATTGCTAGAACAAAATGCCAAGTTAAACAAGCAAGTTATTGGCCAAATGGCCCTATAGGGATTCTAGAATATGATCTGGGATAAAACCATCTCAGAATCCGACAAGTTCAGACCTTATTTGATTTTCATTGCCAATCAGGAGGATTCCTTGGAAGTAGCCAAGAATAATATTTCGAAATTAAAAGGAGAATTGCACAAGAGATCTGTGGAGGTAGCTCAGAATGCTGTCAATTTTTTAAGCAACTTATCAGAATAAAAAACCAATAGGTATGGCATCCCAAACATAGTTGCTATTATTCATGGATCCAGAAAAGTGGTTAGAAAACATAGGATGCTAGACATGGTGCAGGCCAAGATTGATATTATAGATCACAAAGTCAAAGAGGTGATCAAGTTATTTAAACCATTGGTAAGTAGGGGAATTCCTTTCTTTTGGGAAGAAATGGGACCCTTGTTGACTCAAGAAGAGTATTTGGAGAGATTAGTCCTTTGTCGGGCTGACCAAAGAAAATTTGGGGATATGCAGCATGCCCTATCGAGCCCCATTGTGTTTGAAAAATTGGCTAGGGAATTTGAACTATTAGCTGATTTTAAAGCCACCTTCATTGCAGTTCCTGATTTCTCATACATAGAGAATACAGAGCTCAAAGTATTAGCACATGACATGGTTGTCGCAATTTTTCCTGGTCGTAATCTGTGGAAGTCAATTCAATTGTATGGAATAAAACAATTTAACACATAGCCTCAAATCTAGAAAGGAATGCAGTGCGAAGAGTTTACCTCAAATACATACTTATTTGCAGTCATATCTCTCATATTTTATATAGCTGTCGTCAGTTGAGATACACAGGAAAAGGATTTTAGCCTATTTTTCAAATAGTCCGTAATTATTTCTGTCTTATGTAAATCATGCGGTATATGCCATGTTCGAGTTTGTTAGGATTTGTTCTTCAGTTGTAACAAATTTTGATTTTAACGTCGGCCTAGGAGGTCCGAGACATTATAAATTTACCTCCTTGCAGAAGGAGAAGGGGGTTGTTTGTTTTTGAACTCATGATACTATTTTACTTTCCTTTGAATTAATACAATTTTCAGAGCTATATGATGGATATATGCATTTACAGGAATTCTTGTGTGTCTTTCAATCACAGTCTGTAACTTTCTTTCCTTTCATGTGTATGTTTTTCTTGTTGTCTCCTACATTTTGTTGTTCTTCATATCGTAGACTTAGTGTATAATGGTTGAGAATTCATAATCATTGTTGGGTGCTACCTCAACTATATTAATACCAAAATGTTTGGATTTGTTCTACTATCTTAAATACACCTAATATTTAATTATCGACCGGGGTTGGTACACTTAGAGTTGCTACAAAATATATGCAAAGGTAGAGGGGTTCCTAAGGCGTTGTAGAAATACTTAAATAAACAAAATATTAAAAAAGATTCCAAATGAAAAACCGATTCAAACTCCTAAATTAGTAATATGGTTGAACTAAAGCAAAACATCAGACTAGGATAATGTCAGACTATGTTATTTCAACTAACAAATGAGAATATAAAAAAACCTATTAAATATCTTCAAGAGCTAACTATACACAGAAAGGAAATACAATCACAACAACTAGCTAATTTATAAACAATTAATTTCTGACTGAAAAATATATTATCAACAACTACTTGAAAAGCTAGGGTTCAAGGAAGACTTATCTAATAAGTGAATGGAAAACTGAATAAAGACAAGCAAGTAGAAAACTTAATAAAGATAATTAAATAAAAAGAAATTAGAAATCTTAATAAAGATAATTAAATAAAAAGAAAGTAGACAACTTAATGAAGATAATTAAATAAAAAACAAGTAGAAAACTTAATACATATAATTTTAAGTTCTTTTCTACAAGTATTTTCAATAATCATAGAGTGAAAGGAGTAGTTCTTATCACTATGATAAATTGACAAGATACTAGTATTATACAAATTAACACACCTATACCTATTAATCCATATACAAAGAAATAAATCAAACATAATTTCAAAACATTACAACAGTATTAAAGAAGAAAATTAGAAATTAAAAGGAACAAAATCACAACCCATAATTCAAAGCATGAGTTGGAAAGAGAAAACTAAAGATAAAACTTAGTAAATACTTCAAAACCATCTAATCTACGGTTCAAATAAAAACATAATCATTATCTAATGACTTACAATCAAAGCATAATAAAAAAACAAAGAAACTGAACTGAAAACAGGTTTAAAAATAAACTAAGAACACTAAAGGTCGGATGGAAGGCTGGACAATAATATGGAAAGAAGGTCCGAATGACAGTCTAGACACACAGTCCGGATGAGAGGCTGTATACAAAAAATAATAAAATAGACCTAAATTATTTAATTATCAGCCGATTTTGTGCATATGAAAACAAGATGCATAAAGACATGATTTAAACCTAATTAATCATCGTATTTAACAGTGAAATAAACAAAAAAAACAAATACATGAAAATAAGAAAATCATTGCATATTAATAAATCAATTGGAATTTAAATTGAATAAACTTATAACAAGAATAAACAAACCTTAATCTATCTAAATTGATGAGAACAACCTACTCTATGTGCTTATTTAAATTCTATCTAAATTGATAAAAATGACCTATTCTATATGCTTGTAAATAAGACTGAACAATAACCTAAGAGTGAAACTTACTAAAAGCAAAAATGAAAGCAAACTATATGTGACTGGCCATTTATAAACAAAAACTACATTACCAACATAGTCTGAACTTTATTAACTACAACAGATACATGTTACAGGAAACAGAGAAATAAATGATTGCAGGCACTTAACTACCTAAACAAATTAAAAATGAAACTACTTATTTGTAAGGATGAGATAACAAAAACTCGTATGAAAATAGAAACCACAGATTGTCAAGGGGCCCTCTGAGAAATCATGGATAATTCTTGGCGAATGCTTACACACACAGTCATAAACAATAAAGTGTAGAGTTCTTATTAAATAGAAGGAGCATAGTTACAATATCCTTCCCTCAAAGAAAACTAACTATCTATCTAATGGATTCATCAATCCCCTATCTCTCTGTATGGAGGTGTTTATATACAAACTGTTTTCAAGAGGTTGAGCAAGTTGACCCTTTAGTGGTCAACTACTATTCTAAATTTAGTCAATCACAAAAGGCAATAACAACTTATAGGCCAGCACATAGGCATATCCCTTCTTTGGTGTAAGTCTAGTTTTCTTCATTGCGAACGTGGCATGCAGGCTTCTCTTCAGCATGAACAGGGCGTCGTGGTGGTGTAACTACTCCTCTTTCCATGTGACTGGTGGAGTGGTGGCGAGAAAAGGAAATTGCAAGCTGGTGTACTATCCAGAACACAACTTTATTACCTAGGCACATCGATAAAAATTTATTTGCAGGTTGTTTTATATTTTATAGTGCACGAGATGATGGGCGATCTGGACGGGAGGCTGAAAAGCTAGCTGCATTGTGAGCTGGATACAGTGACCATTAATCTAGGGCAACATGGAAAAATACCAGTGAATTTCGCACAATGGCTAGATGATAGGGAAATAAGAAACATCATCGTGACAACGACGATCCTCTAGAATGTTCCCTCCTTTGAATGCGTGAGTAGTGAAAACAAAATGGAGAAATTAATGCACCAACAATCCTTCTATATTGCTGATTATGCTATCACCTGGGCACATGGTCAACATAATAGTTTGCGGATTGCTTCAACGCTTAATGCCTGAAATCGGTTATGGACAACGTGCAGCTTGATTAACTAGCTGGACGGCGAGCTGCGTGATGAGCTGGATAATGAGTTGAACAACGATTGCGCAGAACGGGATGAATGGAAAGATGAATGCATTTTATTTATAAATTCTTCTAATCATACTACATAACATGCAAACAAATATCTAAATCAATTAATATATTAAATATGATTTAAATAATATAGATTTGAGTTAATATAATCATAAAAATGGTATTAATAACCAAAGTTGAATAAACATTAAATTGTTCTTACCTTGTGCTGAATAACGATCTGCATAACATAAAATACACGAAAGATAATAAAATATGCACTTAAATGTGTTATTTTAATGCGAAAAATGATAACAAAATGAGGCTCAACATTCCCACAAATCGAAGAAATGACAGGTCCCACTAAGCAAAGAAAAAGATAAGAGATGGGTGGTTCCACGGACCTGGGTAACACTTTTTGGCAAGTGCATCTTGCCAAAAACAAAAAAACGTACCTCGTTCGAGGGCTTGTTAAACCCTTGACCGAGGTATTAACACCTCGACCGAGTTTTTATAAAGCCCTCGACTGAGGTTTTGTTCAGCCCTCGGTCGAGGTATGGACCTCGGTTGAGGTAAATACCTTGACCGAGGTGCCTCTGTCAAAAAAAATTATAAAAAGGGGCCGCGGGGGCCCCGGCCGTCTTTTTCAACATTTTGACAAGCGAATGCTTGACCCAGGAAGAGCGACGGAACGACGAAGGAGAGATTGGCACCCCAAAGCAACCCAAGCACCCCGAAGAAACCCAACCTCGTCACAATGTCGGAGCCAAGAGGTAACAGTTTAAATTGTTTTTCAATTTAAATGGAATT